>JAQOTA010000049.1:600000-802906 GCA_029532415.1 Marasmius tenuissimus
CAATACCGTTTTTTTGCATACTTCGAATGGATCTCCAGCGGCTTTGTTGGGCGTATGCCAATCCACCAGATCTGCCCAGCTTTTAGAAATCAGCAAACGTCGCAAGTCGAGGTCCAGCCTACTCACCAGCTACAAATGTCAGAATCGTGTTGAGGAATCCACTGGCAACCATTGAACCAAAGAATAGCCTCTGAGCTTTCGCCGCTAAAACCTGATTCCGTTCAAGTGACATATCCCCGACACTGAGAACGGTCATGATTGATCGGATAAACAAGGTCACTGAAAGAATGTCCTTGTCAGCAACTGAACGGTAAGCACGGCTCAGCTTCAAGCCCACGCGCCATTGTTGAGGATGCATGCAGCCGTTAGTAAGAATGTCATTCGCCTATTACTCCAGAGGAGGTGGCATCTGCGTATCTGTCGTTCTCGGTGATAAGTAGCTTTCAAAATGCCCACGCGTACACAGCAACAACATTGCCGCTTACAAGCACGGAGTCTGTGAGGATACTATCATGCAATAAGAAAGAGTAATGTGTGGGTCGCATTCGATAGCATACTCACTTGACCGCAATGTAAGCAAAACAATCCAGCACACTGAAAACACCATGAGTGGGATTAGGGGAATTTAGCGACCTTTCCTCACTCAGTGACAATTCTGATTGTATCGCTCGCAAGATATCGGATAAAACCCGAATAGTCCTGAGTCTTGACGGCGCGAAAGTACACCATCGAACTGTAAAAGACCCTTACCGTCTCCGCAACCATCTCGCTCGACCCCATGGAAAACATCAGGATCGCCCAAATCACATAAAGCTTTTGGTGATGAAAGACAGGTCCACGACGCAGGATATGAACGCATAGCCCAAACAATAGGGCGTATGTGCCTGGCCAACCCCTGAATTTCAGTTTCAAAGGCTCTCAGATGAGGCTGAGGATGCGACAAACCGTAAACCAAGTAAATTATCTGGTTGAAGTAATATTTTCTGGTTACTCGGATGTTCACTGAATAAACAAAAACTCACCAAAAGCGTAACCTGAGGGTACACAATTATATGCTCGGCTTCGAGAAGAGGCAAATACTCGCTGGGGATTGCATCGCTCGCCATGATTTGGGGAGCGAGTCCGTGTCGGCTATGTCTCGTTGGACCCCTCCATTTATGTATAGTACGTTCCTGTTCTGATTGGCCACGGAGCGCAAGATTGAAATGCCAACCAAGTAACGAACGTCGCGATAGAATAGCATTACTCTCAGCAGAGTCGGACCGTCAAGATCAAGTTTTGGTGCGATCTCAGCGCAGATTCTTCAGGAATAGGACCCGTAGCGACCAAGCTAGTCATGAGATACAAAAGGGCAGAACGGCTTGTGAGAGTGAAAAAATAAATGATGTACTGGTTGATCTCCGAGGGCGGAATCAAGTTATCGCTGCAGAGGTCTCTGTGTATCAAGATGAGCGGAGATAGCAAGCCTCTCGGCAATCCTATCACCGGGTGCAAGTTTCACTTTCCTTGTACTCTTTGTGATGAGCGTCGAAATTGTTTGGCGGGGAAATTGCTGTATATGATATATATGAGGTCACAAAGGCCTTTGTAAAAACCAAAGGAGAGTGAGAAGGAAAGTGAGTCGGCATCACTTTCCCGGAAAATGAGTGGGCTCCTGCGCCCGGTGTAAGTGTTGAAGGTAAGTTTGAGGTTGAATCAGAATTCTGAATTGAGTGAGCATTGGAGGTTCTAGATATTTCGCACCACTACAGTCTACCACGATGCTGAGCATTGTGATACCTTTTACTTTTCGTTCTCTACAGCGATGTGATCGTTTCAGAAGTAGGAGCCACGCGGACAGGTTTTCTGGCCAAATATGTGATGGCGGTTGGCGGTAAAAAAGGGAGACAAAAATATTCGCGGATCTACCTGGTGATTGCTCTAGCACCCAACCAGCACCCCTACGCCGCTAATTTCAGCATGGTCCTCCCTCTCATACTACAGCAACCTTTTCGACACAAAATTGAGCAACAGACCATGTAAGGTCATTATAATGAATTCTTGTCTGACAGGGCAGACATGTTATAATGTTTGGCAGGGCTTACAAGAGTCCAGCCCCATTATAATGACCATGCGGCGGCCAAAATTTTGACATTATAATGCAGTGCCACCTGTCAAGATAAAATTAAATACAAGTAGTGATGGTAGCAACAGGGATTGAACTTACAGCCTCTCAACTTCATTACAATCATTACAGCTATTTAAGAATCCCTAGCATATTTTCGCACAACTCCAGGAATTTGATCTGTTGACATGCCAAACACGACTACGTGTGGATAATCCCAAATTGGTATTTTCTGTGAAGGTGTACTTTGCTTGTACCCACTTTGAGGTGGAGGGAATTGATGAAATGAAGATTCTGCTGATTGTAGTAGACCATAGTAGCTCAACGGAAGTCAAGTCGAAGAGGTACGGGTGCTTTTGAGGCGGAAAAGGGAAAATAATATTCCACTTTTGGGTTATTTGCACGTGCAATTGTTTGGCGTGTCAACAGATCAAGTTCCTGGAGTTGTGCGAAAATATGCTAGGGATTCTTAAATAGCTGTAATGGTAATAATCCAACTGAGCCACAATACCATAATAGATCTGAATGAGGTTTAGGCTATACTACCTCAAATGATTTGACTGGGGGTGCTGGGGGGGGAACGCCCCCAGTTAAGGGGGCACACGGGATTGAATCCCTGACCGAGGGATAGGAGGGAGGGGGGTCGGTGGGGGGCCGGAAAAAAATTTTTGGAACCCCTTACATCAGAAATTTTGAAGGCCTTGGGGAAGGTTTGATGAGTTTTTTGTGATATGAGACACAGTGAATGGGCTTGATTTACACTCTACAGTGAGGATAACACACCCTGTGAGTGCTATGGCTTAGTTTTGGCCTGATGGCTATCTTTTAGGGAAAAGTGGCAGTAATTGCACATTGGGTCCGTGATGCTGTCATTCCCGTACTATTTTGCCACTTAACACAGTGAGATTGAGCTAGATATCTCATTTAGGGAGGAATTGTGTTCAGAAATCTGTTCCAAGATTCATAATTGAAGTCAAGTTTGACATTGTTGACCGGCCCCCCGAAGGTGTGAAAAAGTATCACGTGGACTTACTATATATGGTCCGTGAGAAGCTTACGTAGGGGAGGGAGGGTCTTTCCCGAGGGTTGCTCAGAGAAAATCGACCCTAGGTCTTTTTTTTCCGAGGGCGTGCCCCCTTGCCCCCAGTTTGGGGGTTAGGGTTAGGGTATGGGGTGAGAGAATGATAATAGTGGGGGTCTGGGGCACCCCCCAGGTTAGGGGTTAGGTTCAGGGTTGGGGCTTGGGTATAACAAATGTTCATAGCGGGGAATAATATATGGTCCTATGGCTTAGTTGGAAGCCTCTCTCTCCTTACAATAGTCAGTCCTAACCAAGACTCTTGGGTTCAATTCCCTCGGTTGTCATGAATTGAATTTTTGAATTGAATTTTATTTATTTAATCCTGGTGCCCAGGCAGTCATTATAATGGGTCATTACAATGGATAACGCCTCTGCCCTGTTGGACAAGGGCTCATTATAATAACCTTACATGGACTCCTCAATTGAGACTACGTGTAGATCGTCGCGATAAAGGATGAAGGAAGGAAAAAAACTTTTTCTATACAAGGAAAGCTTCGAGTATCTCGAACACTCATCCACCGACACGAGTTGAGAGGCATCCCACGGGCTTCTTGGATCCGCGATTATGATAAAGTATAACTCACCCTTTATTAGATGGGGTGCCGTATAACTTAAACCATATTCCACTCTGGTTCAAGGCCTGCCATTCCGAGCCACGACCCCCGCACAGGCGATTCGAAGTTCTTCTAAGCCTCGAGACAAGCCAAACGATCGCTCGGTAAGTCGAAATGAGGTCAGATTATTGTTGTGCGAATAGGTCGCGTCCGAGTCCTCCACGACGTGAATTGACAGACGCGTGAGGACGATTATCAATGTAGGTGCGATACCCTGTGATCAGTCACGTCAGTGGTTTTCAAGGAGAGCCCATAGATCGACTGACGGCGGCAAGAACGACCAGCGGGAACGTCTCAAACGGTGGATTTGGCATAAAGTTGAAAACACAGAGGTTTAGGATTGCAACGAGCGGATAGAGCATTCCGGATTCGAGGCTGGAGGAAAAGTCAGCCCCTAGCGAGTAAAAAAATCATGGATGCTCAACATGATTTTATTGATCGTCTTGAATGGTCTCGTCTTCGATGGGTTGAGAGTACGCGTGATCCACCATATTCGTCCAGCTTCAAGGAACGTTGAGATTGTTCATGTCCGAAAGCCATCATAGATCTAAGTTGCTCACCGGTTAGCAAGGTGAGGGCCAGATTAAAGGCCGCACTGATAGCAAGACCAGTCGTCACGAGGATTCGACTTTTGTTGAATAAGGCCCAATTTGGTTCGATCTCCGTGTCTCTACACCCTATCGCGAACACGACCGCGCCCATGGCGCTAACGACTTGACTCTATTGTCAGCAGTGGAATGAGGAATAAAAATCGACCTAGATACCAGTGATAGCGCAGGAGAGAAAGACCAAAGGCACTGCGACGCGTTTCTTGGAACCCCATGTGACGTAGCATCTGTGAATCTGAACGTCCATCAGCTCACAGGAGCAATCACCGTAATGCCGTTCGACAGAGACTGACGAGCATTGAATCTGCGACTGCACTATGCACGTTATTAGTGAGGGTTCCCGAGGTTTGGTGATGTGGCGTTGCATGTAACCTACTTTGCTAGAATTAACAAGATGGAGGAGAATATACTGAGGGTACAAGTTGAGCGCCAAACTAGGACTGGAGCCACAGTACGGCATCGCTCACTATCGGACATCTATGGTTTTATTGTGTTCAACCTCATCTATTCCCTGATGATTGTCGGCTTTGACAGACAGATATATTAGGCTCGACTGGTGTAGTTGGGACAATGTCTCCACAACGACCATGGAGGTCGATAGTGAGAAAAGGATGGAAGCCCAGGCCATGTAGACTTTGCGGCGATGTATTCCGCTTCGCTGGAGGACGTATACGCAGAGGCCGAACAGCAAAACGTAGAAACCTAGATGTAAGGGGCGAGATTTAACACCAATTTCGATCTGTAAGTAATGGGATTGACCGTAAACGATGCACATCACCTATAACATGACGTCCGTGAGTGCGCATTCTGAGTAGCACTCAGACCATAATACTCACCATAATCGTGACTATGGGAAATACTATGACATACCCGACCTCGTCCGGGAGGGTGGTCGAATTCGACATAGACATAGGAAAAGGGCGAAGAGGTATTTTGAGGTAGTGCTTAGCCCGCAATCACTTTTATATCACAAGGCTTCTGCGCACTCTGATGAACATGAAACACCAATGTTCATCATTGAATCATTGATCACACGACTGAGGACAGGATTCGGTGAAAAAAGGTTCATCCGGATCCATGGCGGTTGCTCGCTAGAAATAGAGAAAGGGCAAGAGCCCGCAATAGCTCTCTCGATCTCTAAAACCGCATGGCCATGGGTTTAAGGCCCATCCGAGTTTCTCCACCTTGATTAGCAGGCATCCGCCTTCGTTCAAGAAACCTGCAAATTGTTCATTTTTATCAGAGGTAAAATCACGGTCTGTGCCTTACGAATGCAGCACAGCTCAAGATGGAGCCGCGGTCTTCAGATATATTGCCAGATAAACAGCATTAAGCCGGCAAAAGATCTCCGTCGTCGAGACCGTGATCATGATGGCTCGGTCACCGTCCAAGAAGGTTCGGGGTTTACCGGTGGAGCATACGCTGGTGGGAAACCGTTTTCCCACACGCTTCTGATCCGTTGGCAAAGCCCAGCCAGCACGTATTGAGTGAGCACACTCGTTAGGAGCTTCCGTACTTACACGATACAATCCGAGTGCTGTGAAGTGATAGATATTCTAAGAATCTCATATTTGACACGCATCCTCTCAGTATTATCGAAAGAGTCGCCACACTTTGGGGTTACCCTGGTGGGCGTGGACACGAAGCTCAGAACAAAGCTTTAGCTTTGAATACCGTGGCTCCTCAAAGCATCCGTTATCGAGGATCTTGCCGACATGAATCAAGGTCAAATGATTCACTCTTAACAGAATCGGATCGGTCAAGTGTTCGTATTATCGAACGGACGTAGTGTATTTATATAGAGACGTGACAATCCTTCAATCAGGAGTTCGAACAATAAAATTAAGACGCCTATTACACCCCATCTGCCTGAACTCCAAAATTTGTGGTGCTACGGTCGGGCACATGGAAACTCATTTGGGAGTACGTGGGTATGTCCTCGACGGTCGGCATGGAGCTCATACCCAAACGCGCACGGACAATGATCAAAGTAGGTGCGATGCCCTAGATTGGCAACTGTGTGTAAGGAATTGGTTGGATCGAGAAGAATTACTACACACAGCGGCTAGTATCAGGAGCGGAGACGAGTCAAAGGGAGATTGAGGGCTGCCATTGACGATAGCCAGGTGCGCGACTATTGTGAACGGATAGATCATTCCTGATTCAAGGCTGTCGCAGAAATGGATCAGTTGAACTTTTGGAGGAGATTCGGGAAGGCCAAGTACGAACATGATTCTGAGGACCGACCGATACCTCTCCGTGTAAGTTGATTGACCCCCCGCGGACTTCGTGGAGCGAATCCCTATCCACCAGAGTCGCCCGGCTTCAATAAATATGTAAAATTGAACAGGGCAATCGGATTGGCGTAGCAGCCTACCCACCAGTCAAACATGTTAGGACCACGTTGAAAGCACCGCTGGCAACCAATGCACTAGCGGAGATTGCATCGCCTTCCGATACCAGGCGACTCTGATCAGATTTTGCAGTGAAATAGCCCAGAGCAGTTATAGTCGCTCCGGTGAGTAGGGTCACTAAAAGTCGTCACTGTGAGTTCTCATCCGGTCGTAAACGTTCGAAATAAAATCCGGTATAATCCAGTATGCGCACTATTGGCGAGGAAGCATGCAGCCACCAACAAAGCTAACATTCGTTTGTGATTCCAGATGAGATAGCATCTGTGTATCTGGTTTTACAAGCATTTAATGACCGGTACCAATTAAAAGGGCTACAATTAAACAGCACTCACGAGTATGCAGTCTGCGAGGACGCTATTATTCCAACAGGAAGTAAGGGAATGCACGGGCTGTGTCTGAACCATACGCACTGGGAAGCGAAAAAGATGAACATTAATAGTATACTGGGAAACAGGATGAGCGCTCGCGATGAATATAGCGCTCACGAAGCAGTGTTTTTTAGTGTATCATACCAAAGATATTGATTTGAATCCGAATAGTCTTGGGCCTTGACGGCGGCAAAGGACGCCATTGAACGGTGAAACACTCTTATCGTCTCCACGACCATTGCGCTCGAGGCCGTAGAAAACATGAGGATCGTCCAAATTACATAGAGCTTTTGGTGGTGGAAGACTGGCCCACGACGCAAGATGTAAATGCATAGCCCGAACAACAGGGCGTATGTGCCTGGCCAGACCTCGAGTTTCAGTTCCAGTGGTTCTCATATAACGCTGGGGAGAAAACTGACCGTAAACAAAGTAAATTATCTGATTCAGGTAAAACTATCTGGTTACTCAGATTTTCATAGAGTGACTTGGATTAAGGCTTACCAAAAGCGTAACTTGTGGGTATACAATGACTTGGCCGGCTTCGAGGAGGGGCAAATACTTGCTGGGCATTGAATCAGTCGCCATGATTTGGGGAATGAGTCTGTGTTTACTCGTCTGCCCCTTTCAATTATATATGCGTTCCTTTTGCTATAGATTCAGTATCAAGCAAAACTTGATCCGAATGTCAAGCAAGTAACGGACATTGATGAGATATGTATCGTCGCACTCAGCGGAGATCGTCAAGATTAAGTATCGGTGCCATCTCGCACATTCTTCAAGCGTTAGGAACAAGGCCCCGCACCGATCTAGTCTCTTGAAGAACAGACGCTATATTTGACGAGTGTAGACTATCGATTGTCACTGTATACTTTATGTCATGAAGAGTCAACGTGACTGCATTTTAAAGAATCCTTCCTGCGGTCAATTCCGGAGGGCTTATCGCCGACGATATGCTTTCTGCATTCCTTATATCCCATCATTATTACCTGGCTTCTGTTGAAGTTGTCCATCAGCCAGTGGGGCGGTTACGTGTCGGATTGGGCAGTACCCATCGTCTGCTCACAAAGTCTCTGATTCTCAGACCTGTTCTCAGAGTTGTTACTTTTGAGTGCCCGCAGCCAGAGAAGAAACGGGGAGGACTGATGTCCTCGTATTCTGTAATATCACGGTGTTTTCCCTTGAATTTATCTAGCTATCCCGTTATCACAGCCTTGTAATTGAGATCTGTCCCGAACCCGTCCCGAGCCCAACCCTACCTCAAAAATCTTTGTGGTTATTGCTCGATCAAGTCGGATCAACTGTGCTGGAGCGTGTTGTACCCGTTCGTAGTCTATGAAATCAGTCAATGAAATCTTCAAGACGATGCTCAAACGTTGCGATCGATGAATAAAATCAATGAACGTATACGGCGGGTTTCGCTCATTCAGTAGATGTTTTTCGGGTGAGGGCGAGGTGTGTTCGAGGGTGGTTGTACCAGGGGCTTTGGAGGTATTTGATGGGGCTTTGAAGATGTTTGATGTGGATTGCGAGATGTTTAGGTAAATTCAGAGGTGTTCGAGGCGAGTTCTGAGAATTTCGAAGAGGGTTTGCTGCGCTTTGCTCCCTTACCCTCTCTCGCCACCCTCCTTGATTCTTTTCCCCTAAGTATATATCTCATCTTCCCAAGTTGTGCCGTCCTTTTCGCAAAGGGGTGTAACACCAATTAATACTATCGAACCTACAACGAGTCAGAAAGAGGCAGAACTAGTCCAAACCAAGTGAGAACGCCAGCCCAATGGGGCGTCAAAGTTTATACCGTGAGCGTGAGGTCGCGTTCTCTGTCATTCTGAGCCACGACCTTGTTGCCACCTCTCGCGGAAGAAACATAGTGTCCTCTCGACCCTCGGAACAAACCAAACAATCGTTCAGTCAGCCAGAATGAGGCCAGATTGTTGTTGCGGGAATAGTTCACGTCCGAGTCCTCCACAATGTGAATTGCCAGCAGCCAGACGCGTGAGAACGGTGATCAGTGTGGGTGCGATACCCTGGGATTGAACGCGTCAGCAAACAGGTATTTCAGGAAGTCTCGCCGATCGACGAACGGCGGAAAGAACGACCGGCGGCAGTGTCTGGAAAGGTGGATTTCGAAAGCTGGTGACACTGAGATGTAAGATCATCACGAGCGGATAGAGCATCCCGGATTCGAGGGCTGGAGAAAGGGAGAAAGTCAACCCCTGTTGAGTACAGAGATTATCAATAGGATGGAGCACAACATGCTGAGAACAAGAGTCAAGCATCAGACTAGGCCTGAACCACGATACGGCATCCTCACTATCGGACCAGCCTTAATTTGTCGTTTCCGGCGTAAAGATTTTGTAGGTCCTGGTAATCTTGGTCCTTGGCGAGCACATACCTCACACTTGACTGATGCAGTTCGTACATTGTCTCCACAACAACCACTGCGAAGGTTGATGACAAGAGGAGACACGAGGTCGAGGTTATGTATAGTTTGCGATGATGCAGCACGCCTCGTCGGAGAACGTATACGCATAGACCAAAGAGTAGAACATAGAAACCTGAGTGGAGAGGCCGATGTTCGATGCTGATTCCGATCCCTCGGTATAAAGACTAACTATAAATAATGCATGTCACCTATGATATGTTGTGGCTCGTAAGTAAGCAAGCTGGGTAGCACTAAAGCCATAGGACCGACCATGACCGTAACTATTGGATACGTTATGACTTCCGCCACCCGAGGGAGTAGTTGATCTCCATCCGGGGGAGTCTGGCGGCGGAATTCGACGTAGACATGGGAATAGGGCTAGTGGAGTCTCGAAGTAGCGCTCAGTCGGTACAAACTTTTGTAAGAGGCCTATAAGCTTTCTTGATGGGCATGAAACACCGATCTTCACCATGATCACAGAACCGAGGATGGGACTAGGTGAAGAAAGCTTCGCTCGAGTCTATGGAAATTCCTCTGCCGGGATTTGGAGGGGATAGTCGCTCATTACTTCCAGAATCACATAGGTCCGCGACGCTTTCGAGCTTCTCCAGATTGGTACAGCAGATTCCTTCCAGCTTCATCCAAGAAACCCGTAAGTCCGAGTCGTTCATTTTTAGTAGAGGTAAAAATATGGCACGTACCCTGAGAATGCGGTACAGTTGGATGGCCCCCACGATCATCGCTTTATTCAGAAGATAGCACAAGGGTCGTCAGTTAAGAGTGATGCCGTCGTCGAGATTGGCAAGTGTTGTCTAGTGTCTGCATAAGTACCGAGACCGTGGTAATTGGGTCCAAGGACGTTCGGGTTTTGCCGGCGTGGCATGCACTATTTTTCCCGCGCTTCTCGCTACTTGGTGGCAAATCAGCTTCGGCAGCCAGTGTGTATACGAGCAAGCAGGCACACCCCACTGGAGCTTCTGTGCTCTCTAAATGAGTGATATACTACCTGTGCAACCTATTATCACCGAAAGCCACACTCAGGCCATTAACAGCACATGAGAGACTAACCAAAGGCACTGCGACGTGTCTCTTGTAGCCCATACAACGTAGCATCCGTGAATTTGTGTCGTCCTTTGTCAGCCCGGCGATCACAATGCCATTCGAACGAGCAGAATGACGAACACTGAATCTGCGACCACATTGTGTACGCAATCAATGATGCCCCACGGAAATCTGGGGGATGGTGTTGGGTGCAGCTTACATTTCTAAACTGGATAGGATGAAGTTTAATGCGCTAAGGGGGTGTGAGTTGAGTGTCTCGGAGCTCCGACTTCAGCTCTGATAAGGTGTCGCTTACGGTAGAGCAATCCTTATTCTGTCGTGTCCGACCTCGGAATCTTGTAGACTCCAATAATCGCGATTCTTGATGGACAGATATATGTAGTGCGAGTATTTTTTCTACAGCGACATTGGTGTTGAATAGCAGGAAAAGGATCGAAGACCAGATTACATAGAGTTTGCAGCGATACATTTCACTTCGTGGAAGAACGTGTACACATAGACCGAAGAGTAGAACATAGAAGCCTGAGTGTAGAGAACGCGATTTCTTGAGGATGGTATCACTCTTTGAGTATCAGACTGACCATAAACGATGCAAGTCGCCTATAATACGTCGTAAGTACTCATTCCAAGCAGGACCTCGACCATGATGGATGAGACTGACCATGACCATGGCTATGAGAACGTCAGCCGTTGTTCTGCTGGTGGGTGAGAGCTGGGGTGAGACCGCTCTCAACTGGCGGCATCCTGTGTCACTTCTGTGGCCTTTGGAAGTTTTGGTACTCAGGAAGGGGGCGATGTGGTCGAAGAAGTGGGAGGAGGCAACACTACTCTAAATATAGCATTTACGTACCAAAATCTCTTCCAAAACACCGCGAGCTTCTTCAAACTCTCCTTAGATATCTCCGAATCCACCTCTATCCACCCTCAAGCCCGCCTCGACCTCCCCCCGAAGACGCCGATCTCGCCATGCATTTTCCAAAGGGCTGTAAGAGTGAGTGGACTACATTAAAGCGGGTACATGTCGTGGAGACAAGTTGAAGTGGTCAAGAATGGAGATGTATTGTCGGAGAACTTCGGCAGGCCACTCCCATTTACGGGAATTCTCCGGCTGATTCAGGCCTTTTTTCATCCATGCATTACTTCCTCGGTGCGACTGAGGATTTTGAGCGCCACCACGGTAATGTAGTGCCCAAAACCAAGACCGCACCCCATAGCCATGCTACATCCTCTTAATGATAATTTGTGACCGTCCACAATGTTGAACGAGAAGGCTTGAGGTGAAACTCGATGGGAGGGCTAATAATCAATTTTACAACACATTAAACATCAAAGAATGCTGCAAAATCAGAGCAAGATTAAAGTGAAAATATTCTAAACCTAGTAAAATGCAGGAGCTATAACACCGTTTGTACTCCATACTCCGTGTCGTGACGGTATACACATCGCCAGGTGATCACTTATACCGCTCGGTCTGAAGGTTCTCTGCTATCAAGGACCCCGGCCTTCGTGCCATCTCTCGCGCTGGGAGCCTGAGGTTCTCCCAAGCACCGAGACAAGCCAAAAGATCGCTCGGTCAGTCGAAAAGAGGTAAGATTGTTGTTGCGTGAATAGGTCGCGTCTGAATCCTCCACAACGTGGATTGCCAGATGCGTGAGGACAATGATCAGTGGAGGCGTCATTCCCTGCATCTAAATGTCAATAAGCAGTTAACTAGGAAGGTTCATAGCTCGACGAACGGCGGCAAGAACGAGAAGCGGTAACGTATCGAGTAGTGGATCCGGGTCGGAGTTGACGACAGCAAGATGTACGATCATAACTAGCGGATAGAGCATTCCAGATTCAAGGCTGGAAGAGGGTAAGCGTCGAGTCGAAAGAAGATATTGTGGATGATTAACATAATTCTGTTGATAGTCCTGATCATTCGCGTCTTCGATGGATTGAGAGGACGCGTCATCCACCATATTCGCCCGGCTTGGAGAAGTGTTTGAGCTATACTTATCACGGCATCACAGTGTTGTGACTTACCCGTTAGCAAGGTCAGAGCCAGATTGAAGGACGTACTAATGACGAGACTAGTCGCCCCAATACCGTCTCCTCTATTTTCCCAGGCCTGATTTGCTTCGATAGTCAAGTCCCTGTACCCAATAAAAACCATGACAACGCCAGTCGTGTTAACGACTTGTGTCATGACTCAGTATTGAACAGAAGGAAGGAGTCGGTTTAGATACCACTAATGGCGACCGATATCATCATCAAAGGCACTACAACGCGTCTCTTAGATCCCCATACTACGTAGCATCTGTAGATCTAAGTCTTGGCTTCAGCGTCAAGCCGCCAATGCATCGTAATCGACGTAGTACTCACGAGCATGAAATCGACGACTATGCTGTGAGCATCGTTAACTGTGCTCCCATTGCTGATAGTCTTTTATTTCACCTACTTTGCAAGAATGTATAAGATCTGAATTGATGCACTAGAAGGGTATGGATGAGCATCGCGTATGCAATGTACCGAAAATGTGCTGCTCACCTTAGAACTGGCCTGAGTCTTTCGTGCCCGAATAAGTACTCAAACAGACCCTGATAATCACGATTCTTGACGGAGAGATATTTTACACTCGACGAGTGCAGTACACGCATTGTCTCTATAATGACGGTGAAAGTCACCAGCATAAAAAGAATGGAAGTCGAGGCCATGTAAAGATTGCGTCGATGTATTTCACCTCGTCGGAGGACGTATACGCATAAACCAAAGAGTAGAACGTAGAAACCTAGTTGAAGTGAGCGAGGTTTAATGCTAGTTCAAACCTGTGAGTATCGAACTGACCATAAACGATGCATATCACCTATAATACATCGTAAGCACGTTAAGCAAAACTGAAACCATGAGACCAACCAGAACCGTGACTATTGGAAATGCCACGACTTGCCTGACTTCGAGGAGCGGCAGGCGTTCATCAAGGGAGGTGATATTTAACGTTGACATAGGAAGGTCGTCGAGTGAAGGCTGGAGATGGTCGGCACATCCATACACTTTTGTACGATTTCACGCTCGAGATGTCTACGTCCCCTCGCGCTCATGAAACACCAACCTAGATCTTCATTTATCTTGAGAAACACGCGGGTTCCCATCATAGTACATTCTTGAAGCCATTTGTAGCTATAGGATCTTCCCAACGATACTCCAAGCTGTTCAATCTTGATGCTAATCGAGATACTCGTAACTTCTGTTCTTTCAACTTCTTTGTAGTCGGGGCTGAGATGGAGTCCTAGTTCGTGTCCCGAGAATACAGTACAGGCAATTGAATTGTGGATCATCAGAGAGAGTGCCGCATGAAGCTAACAGAACTATTTTTGTCGAGAATGGAGCTCGTCGAAGGCGTTGTTCACTGCGATTGTGATCATGATGGTTGGGTCGAAGGTTTATCGGCGGGGCATTCGCCGGTACTATGTCCTAAACTGGAAATTACTCACGTTTCGCAAGTGACTCGCAAGTGACTCACGAGCGGTTAGCTGGGCTGGGACAAATCAACTCGATTCCTCATCGGAAGCTTGCTAGATATCAGCGAAGAGCCTCTAAGCTCTAGTTCTCATACACCTAGACCACAGAAGTGATTCTACTACGATTGGGTTGGCGAAAATGAATCTGAGAGTGCGAGCGTGATACGTCTTCGACGGCCGGCTTGTAGCTCATGCCCAAACCCGCACGAAGAATAATCAAAGTCGGTGCGATTCCCTATATCATTAACACGGTAAAAACCCAGTCAAGTGAAGATTGCTTGTACGTACAGCTGCCAATGTGAGGAGCGGAAATGTGTCGAAGGGAACCTGATTAATGGAGAAAGCGGTAAAAATGGCCAAATGCAATACCATCACCAGTGGATAAATCATCCCGGATTCGAGGCTGTGGAGCTCCATCCGTCAGCATAACTTGGCGAGCGACGATTGGTCTCCATTTACATGATTTTGAGGATCAAACAATACTTCTTTGAGGAGACTGGAGTCGATGCTTCCCTCAGCGGCCTTAGAGGGCGAATGGCGATCCACCAAATCCGTCCGGCTTTGGAGAAATCATCAGCACCATGGTGGTATGGCATGGTAAACTCGGTTCCCGACCAGTTAGACCCGTAAGAACTGTGTTAAAAAGTCCACTGGCAATCCCTGTGCCGCCGGAGAGACTCTGGCCAGTGAACTTCATGATCGCCCCAATAAGCAACGCCACTCAGAAACGCAATGGAGTGAGCCAGAAAACGACATTCGAAGGCCTGTATAGATACCATTGGTGAGCAAGCATGCAATTCCCAGTATGATTTTCATTCGCTTGTTGGACCATGCCATGTGGCACCTATGTATCTGTTTTACTGATGAGTTGGCTCACGTCAGAAGCACCACTCAAATTACTCACGAGCACCGAGTCTGCGATGGCACTATCGTCCGAGAATCAATCGGGCACCTCGTGCTAGGTAACGTTTACGCTATACTCACTTGGCCACTGCATAGGCAAGAAGCTTTATCCCGCTAATGTTCAAAGTGAGCATGATACAAGGAAAGAGCGTGAGTGCTCACTCACTATGTTGCAGCTCTGAGAGTGTCGCGTTCAACATACTGAATGAGACCTGAATAATCTGTAGTCGTCACGGTGTCAAATTTCACGGTGGACTGCTGAAACATTGTTATGGTCTCCACGACAACCATGCTCGACGACAGACAGAACAAAACGATCGTCGAAACAAGATAAAACTCCTGGTGATGAAAGACTGGCCCATAGCGCAGGATGTAGACACATAACCCGAACAACAAGATGTATATTCCTGGCCGGCACCCGGGGAGGTAGTTTCAGCTTTTGAAAGTTCTGAGTTTCCCCGGGAAACCTACTGACCGTACAAAAGGTAAGTTGTCTAGATAAAATCGAATATTCTGCTCACTTCTCGTGCAATCAAGCGGTATGAAACTCACCAACAGGGTTACTTGAGGATAGACCACAACCTGACGAGTATCGATAAGAAGGAGATACTCGCTCGGGATCGCAGTAGCAGGCATGATTCGGGGCATAACATACAATATCTGACCACCTTACGGAAGCTTTGATATGTAGGAGCTGCACTGCCGGACGCAGAATCAGAATCAGATTATCACCCATGGGAGTTATGAATGAGATGAGATCGCAAGAAAGATCGGGTCCTCTTCGAGTTGAACTCGCATGGCTATTGAGCCCAAATTGAGCCAGAACAACGATACTAGATGGAGACGACAGGGATGCATCATGGGGCTAATAGTAAAAGGACCGCTGTCGAGTCAAGAGGGCGTCGTTCATCGTGATAATTGGGCCCAAGAGATCCCGGCATAATTTGCCAGTACTGGTAAGATACCACTTTCTCACGCTTCTTACTAAGAGTGGCAACGCCAGTCCGTATTGAACAAGTACACCCCTCAGGAGCCTCCATGTTTGTACAGAGGATACAGGCAATAGACAGTCATGTCATACAATTGATGGGCATTAGATTGAATTATTGTCATTGAAAACGTGAAAGTCAAACTGCCGGATCAGAGCCTCTGGACTCCACCTCGAACGCGAAGCTCAGTGCAAAGCTCCTGCCATGATGTGTGACTCTTGCGGGCATGAACGGAATCTATGTAATCAGAATCAAGACAGATTGAGTCGAATGTGGTGGGCCCACTACCTCCAATCAATCTCTGACGGGTACTAGTAGAGTGTTTCCGAATGTATCAGAACATAGTATCAAATAAACGTCTATACAAAGACATTACAATCTTTCATGCGGAAGCTTGGACGATGAAATAGAAATACCTATTACATCCTGTCTGTCTGATCTCAAGAATTACCGGTACTGGGTACGCGGAAATCAATTTGAGAATACGAGGGTATGTGAGGACTCAGGAGTCCATGTAGGATCTTCATAATGATCCTCACAAATTATACCCCGTTTAATCATAATTAACAAGGGATATTGGCGCGACACGTCAGATAGGCCCAGTCATGAATGGTTTCTCCTCTCTTTGTTAATGAATACACATTGGTAGCCTTGGCATTCATTAATGTATCTGATTTTTGGGCCATGATTCCGTTCATCAATGGTCTCTCCCAGTTTGTTCTGTCCCAATTTTTGCCTCCATTAGTGAAATCAGGTCCCAGTTTTGGTGGGCCTCCGCCATCATTAATGTTCCCTATCCCTCAAGATGACATACCTATCCGTTCAGATACACCATCCGGGCTTCCACTGTTAACAATGATGTTTTACCCATTGTTAACGTACCTTCCAGAGTCCAAATCTGCGCACTGGTCCCGATTACTTCAGAATCATCATCCACGGTTTTAGCCCGATTGGAAGTAGCGCCCACCACAACTTTGCCAATGTGGGTCAATCATTTCGGAGTAGACCCGGTATTCATCCCTAGCGCTTTAGTGACCGCTCATTGACATCCAGCCCCTTGGGCTGGTATCCCTTGATCAACAAGCCTGTGGCCACTGGTCAGTGTTGTGCAACTGCTGTCATTCATATACTCTGTTGTAATACTCAGCATAAGATTATATGTTCAGTTGTCCCCACGTTATACTTTAATGCAGTGAGCCACCGGTCCACCAGTCACTAACAGTCAGCTCTAGTTTATCTTGTGGCTGAAGGGAATTGGCGGTGTTTTGTCGCTACAGTCGTCAGAAACTGTGAAGCTAGTCGAGACTCAACTGGCAGGTTAAATGACGTAGAAATATGACCCTACCCACGCCGCGGTATGTCCAACACGAGCCAATTGCCCAAGCTCATGTCGCATTCAAGGCTCTAGGGGGTGTTAAATGAATGCATGTTTGACTATTTCAAGGTTTACACGCAATTTGCGCACTGATGTGACCGGAACTCACATCAAATAAGACAAGCTCGAGCATGCGGGCAAGGATTCCGGAGTTCTCGAGCGAGGTTATGTTTTTTTTTGGGGACCTCACATCTCGAAAATTTGAGATGTAACTTTACAGCCATAATATGGCAACTTCTAGAGTCTAGGAGTATTTTTCTCGGAATTATTGAAATGGTGGTAACAACCAACTTGGTTGAACCCACCAATAAAGCTCTATAGACGGATACTCGGCGCATTGCTTAATCCATGTGTAGGCCAGAGAGACCGGCAAAGTGGATGCCCCTCCGATTGAAATACTTTCGAAGTGTTTCTACTGTATAGCTTGGCCTTTTTTTTGCTCTCAGTTGAGACACAGGGTTCTGAAGAGACCGGGAGTTGTGATAAAATGAACAAATATTCCAGACGTCTCTTGTGGCTGAGGCGTGGGGGAAAAAACAGTTGTTCGTGTTCTCGCTGTTTCTCGTGTTCCCCCGGGAAATTGGGGCAGAAGAGCAAACAGATCTGATCAAAAGACCGTGCGGATAGTGTTCCGAGTGTTTTTGGTGGTATGGAAATGGTGGTGACAAGTTTAATAATTATTGACGCATGCTGAATTTCACTAACACGTCTTCATATGACAGTCAACTATGCTGATAGACAAAACTTGTACGCAAGCAGACATACAGATAGCCTAGTTAGCAGATGTATAAGTCTTATAGCAATCGTTGCAGTCAGCAGCTTGCCACAAGCCTAAAACATCTGTGAGTAGACACGAGAAATTGGCTAACCTATCCGGGCCGGTGGATATTTAGCATGAATTAAGGTGAAAGATGCGCTGGTTGACCTTCAGCTGTTATTCAAGAAGCTGCAAATCATGAAACCAGGGTACTAAGGGTAAGTTCAGGTCCTTCTCCGCCCGTAGGGAACATAACAGTCTGGGATCTAGGGGACACAATTAGCATTGGTAAACTGATGCATATTGAACCACCCTTGACACTACTATTCATGAATAGAGAGGGAGAGGAGTAACAGTCACCTGCAAAGATCAGGCCAGCCATCATTAATGGAGATTCAGAATAAGAGGAGGGAAAAGGACCATTAATGATGATGGGAACAGGCCATCTCAACAGGAAATGTCAACCACAACCTCCTGTGAGCCATGACCGATAAAATAGTAGAATAAGAGAGCCCTGAATGCTAATGAACTGAGGCTATCAATGAGAAACTTACCTGAGGCAGACCATTAGCAATGGCAAGCACGGATATGGGAATCATGACAGACAGGCGCCAACCTCAACCATTAATGAAGGGCTGGGAGGGAGAAGGGGAACCTGACCATTGGACCTGATGTCTAATTATTATTGAAGCAATGTTACCCATGATATCCTTAGTTCCATTAATGAAAGAGAATATACAGGATGGGACCAGGGGAGAGACCTGAAACAATGATGATTCATTGATTCAGAGAGGGTTATAGGTGCCTGGCAAGTGCACCATCAATGAGAAGGGTCATAAGGGACTCCCCGCTAAACATTATGATTAAACAGGCTACAATTTGTAGAATCATTATAATGATCCTACATGGTATGTTGGGTATGTCCTTGATATTTGATACAGTGGAGGTCATGCCTAATCGCTCTCGGACGATAATCAAAATTGGTGTGATTCCCCATGCTGGTGACGGTGAGGAACCGATCTACAGTACTTACACTCGCCAAGTGGTAGCTGTCACAAGAGCGGGAGGCCTGTTATATTGACTATTGTCAAGTGTATGTATGATGTAACAATCGTTCGACGTTAATAGATAGATCGTTTCCGATTCAAGGCTGTCCGAGGAAGTTGTTGGTTGACGGAGTTTCGTGAGAGGCAGATACGAATATGATTCTGAGGACCGACTGGCACCTCTTCTTATCTGCTTATACAACTTCGTCAGGCGGATGCCAATCCACCAGATCCGTCCAGCTTCGACGAATTAGTGACGTCCGCTAATTGCGATGGAGGTCTGGCCTCCTTACTAATCAGGAATGCTAGAATCATATCGAGGGACCCACTGGCAGTCAATGCACTGACTCCAGGCGCCTGACCGTACAATCTCATCAGACTACGACTTCATTAAGACCCTAGAGACCCTGATCCGCCCGCAACAACTAACGTAATGATTCCTGCGAGTAAGGTGACTGAGGATTGCCATTGCGAGTCTTCGGGAGGTAGACTTCTGAATCGAACATCGGTGTGTGCACTATTGGCGAGGAAGCATGCAACCGCTAGCAAAAATCGCATTCACTTAAGACTCCAAACGAGTGGGTGTCTGTGCATGTGTTTTGCTGGAGAATTGGTGATCTCGATATAGGGCTCCCAACGATAACACCACACTCACGAGCCCGCAGTCTGAGTATCTCGAATCTGAATCCATCGACACGAGTCGAGAGGCATCCCATGGTCTTTCTTAAATCCGCGATTATGATATTATCATTACATTAACGAAGTATAACTCACTCTTTATCAAATGGGGTACCGTATAGCTTATACCATCTTCCACTCCGATTCAAGGCCTGTCATTCCGAGCCACAACCCCCGCACAGGCGATTCGAAGTTCTTCCAAGCCTCGAGACAAGCCAAACGATCGCTCGGTCAGTCGGAATGAGGTTAGATTATTGTTGTGCGAATAGGTCGCGTCCGAGTCCTCCACGACGTGAATTGACAGACGCGTGAGGACGATTATCAATGTAGGTGCGATACCCTGTGATCAGTAACGTCAGTGGTTTTCAAGGAGAGTCCATAAATCGACGGACGGCGGCAAGAACGACCAGCGGGAGCGTCTCGAACGGCGGATTTGGCATAAAGTTGAAGACACAGAGGTTTAGGATCGCAACGAGCGGATAGAGCATTCCGGATTCGAGGCTGGAGGAAAAAGTCAGCCCCTGGCGAGTAAAAAAAATCATGGACGCTCAACATGATCTTATTGATCGTCCTGAATGGTCTCGTCTTCGATGGGTTGAGAGTACGCGTGATCCACCATATTCGTCCAGCTTCAAGGAACATTGAGATTGTTCATGTGAAGCCATCATAAATCTAAGTTTCTCACCCGTTAGCAAGGTGAGGGCCAGATTAAAGGCCGCACTGATAGCAAAACCAGTCGTCACGAGGATTCGACTTTTGTTGAATAAGGCCCAATTTGGTTCGATCTCCGTGTCTCTACACCCTATCGCGAACACGACCGTGCCCATGGCGCTAACGACTTGACTCTATTGTCAGCAGTGGAATGAGGAATAAAAATCGACCTGGATACCAGTGATAGCGCAGGAGAGAAAGACCAAAGGCACTGCGACGCGTTTCTTGGAACCCCATGTGACGTAGCATCTGTGAATCTGAGCGTCCATCAGCTCACAGGAGCAATCACCGTAATGCCGTTCGACATAGACTGACGAGCATTGAATCTGCGACTGCACTATGCACGTGATTAGTGAGGATCCCCAAGCTTTGGTGATGTGGCGTTGCATGTAACCTACTTTGCTAAAATTAACAGGATGGAGGAGAATATACTGAGGGTACAAGTTGAGCGCGAAACTAGGACTGGAGCCACAGTAAGGCATCGCTCACTATCGGGCATCCATGGTTTTATTGTGTTCGACCTCATGTATTCCCTGATAATTGTCAGCTTTGACAGACAGATATATTAGGCTCGACTGGTGCAGTTCGAACAATGTCTCCACAACGACCATGGAGGTTGATAGCGAGAAAAGGATGGAAGCCCAGGCTATGTAGACTTTGCGGCGATGTATTCCGCTTCGCTGGAGGACGTATATGCAGAGGCCAAAGAGTAAAACGTAGAAACCTAGATGTAAGGGACGAGATTTAACACCAATTTCGATCTGTAAGTAATGGGATTGACCGTAAACGATGCACATCACCTATAACATGGCGTCCGTAAGTGCGCATTCTGAGTAGCACTCAGACCATGATACTCACCATAATTGTGACTATGGGAAATACTATCACATACCCGACCTCGAGGAGTGAAGAGTATTCGTCCGGGAGGCCGGTCGAATTCGACATAGACATAGGAAAAGGGCGAAGGGGTATTTTGAGGTAGTCCTTAGCCCGCAATCACTTTTATATCACAAGGCTTCTGCGCACTTTGATGAACATGAAACACCAATGTTCATCATTGAATCATTGATCACACGACTGAGGACAGGATTGGGTGAAGAAAAGTTCATCCGGATCGATGGCGGTTGCTCTGATAGAGATAGAGAAAGAGCAATAGCTCTCGCGATCTCTAAAACCGCATGGGCTCACGGCCCATCCGAGCTTCTCCACCTTGATTTAGCAGGTATCCACCCTCGTTCGATAAACCTGCAAGTTGTTCATTTTTAGGAGAGGTAAAATCACGGTCTGTGCCGCCTTACGAACGCAGCACAGCTCAAGATGGAGCCGCAGTCTTCCTATATATTGCCAGATAAACAGCATTAAGCCCGGCAAAATATCGCCATCGTCGAGACCGTGATCATGATGGCTCGGTCCTCGTCCAACCGTCCAAGAAGGTTCGGGGTTTGCCGGTAGAGCATATGCCGGTGGGAAACCGTTTTCCCACACGCTTCTCATCCGTTGGCAAAGCCGGGCCAACACGTATTGAGTGAGTACACTCGCCAGATGCTTCCATACTCGCACGAAAATTTAAGAGTACTGTGAAGTGATGGTTTTTCTAAGAATATCATGTTTGACGCACGTCCTCCCAAACTGTCAGTATCATTGAAAGAGTCGCCGTACTTTTGGATTACCCTGGTGGGTGTGGTCGCTAAGCTCAGAACAAGGCTCTAGCTATGAATATTATGGCTCCTCAAAGCATCTGCCATGGATGACTTTGCCGGCATAGATCAAGGTCAAATGATTCCCTCGTAGCAGAGTCGGGTCAGTCAAGGATTCGTATTATCTAACGGACGTAGTATATTTACATAGAGACGCAATAATCCTTCAATCAGGAGTTCGAACAATAAAACTAAGACGCCTATTACACCCCATCTGCCTGAACTCCAGAATTTGTGGTGCTACGGTCGGGCACATGGAAACTCATTTGAGAGTACGTGGGTATGTCCTCGACGGTCGGCGTGGAGCTCACACCCAAACGCGCGCGGACAATGATCAAAGTAGGTGCAATCCCCTAGATTGGTAGCTGTGTAAGGAATTGGTTGACACGAGAAAAATTTATACATACAGCGGCTAATACCAGGAACGGAAACGGGTCAAAGGGAGGTTGAGGGCTGCTTTTGATGATAACCAGGTGCGCGACTAATGTGAGCGGATAGATCATTCCTGATTCAAGGCTGTCGCAGAAAGGGGTTCGTTGAGCTTCTGAGGGAGGCTAGAGAGAGAGGCAAGTACAAACATGATTCTGAGGACCGACTGATACTTCTTCGCGTAGGTTGATTTAACCCCCGCGGATTCTGTGGGGCGAATCCCTATCCACCAGAGTCGTCCGGCTTCAACAAATCAGTAAGATCGAAAAGCGCGACCAGCGTGGTAGTGTACCTACCAGTCAAACATGTCAGTATCACATTGAGAAATGCGCTGGCAACCATTGCACCACCGACGATTATTTGGCCTTCCGATATCAGACGACCACTCTGTTCAGACTTCGGATTGATACGGCTGAGAGCAGTCATAGTCACCCCCGTAAGGAGCGCCACTAAAATTCGTCTTTGTGAGTTCTGATCCGGTAGTAAAAACTCGAAATAAAATCCGTTATGCGCACCATTGACGAAGAAACATGCAGCCACCATTAGAGCTGACATTCGTTGGTGATTGCAGATGAGATAGCATCTGTGTATCTGGTTTTATAAGTATTTAGTGACCGGTACCGATTAATAGGGCTAGAATAAAACAGCACTCACGAGCATGCAGTCTGCGAGGACGCTATTGTTCCAACAGGAAGTAAGGGAATGCACGGGCTGTGTCTGAACCATACGCACTTGGAAATGAAAAAGATGAGCCCTGTTAGCGGACTGGGGTACAGGATGAGCACAATCGTGGGGAATATAGCGTCCGATCCGTGACTCACATAGCGGCGAATCTGAGTGTATCGTACAAAACGTATCGATTAAAGCCGGAATAGTCTTGGGCCTTGACGGCGGCAAATTGTGCCATTGAACCGTGAAAGATTATTATCGTCTCCACAATCATCGCGCTCGAAGCCGTAGAAAACATGAGGATCGTCCAAATCACATACAGTTTTTGATAATGGAAGACTGGCCCACGACGCAAGATATAGATGCATAGCCCGGACAACAGGGTGTATGTGCCTGGCCGGACCTCGAATTTCAGTGCTAGTGATTCTCATATGACGCCGGGGTGACAACTGACCGTAAAAAAAGTAAATTATCTGATTGAATTGAGACTAACTAGTTGCTCGTATGTGCGTAGAATGATTTAAAACTCACCAAAAGCGTAACTTGTGGGAATACAATGACGTGGTCGGCCTCGAGAAGAGGCAAATACTCACTGGGGAGTGAATTGGTCGCCATGATTTGGGGAACGAGTCCGTGTTTACTCGTCTGCCCCTTTCATTTATATATCACCGGAGGCAAGACCTCGGGCAGTAGGTTGACATATCGCCTGAGAGGCGATATGTATGGCGGTAGCGATGGTTGAGGCATGGCTTGCCAATCCCGGGGCTAAAAAACCTCAGATATTACTTGCCATGCGTATTGCTATACATATCGCCTCTCAGGTTATAGGTCAACCTACCGCCTGAGGTCTTGCCCCGGTGTATATACGTTCCTTTTGTTACATAAGCAAAACTTGATCCGATTGTCAAGCAAGCAATGGACATTGATGAGATATGTATCATCCCGCTCAGCGGCGACCGTCAAGATCAAGTAATAGTGCCATCTCGTACATTCTTTACAGTCATCCCCTACCATTTGGGATGCCCCCATCATCTGGGACGTCGGCTTTTCCTGGCGCATTCTTTCGTTGTCCCCTCTTGAACTTGTGGTTTTCCTATCTATTTATGTCCTATATATACGCTATTAGCACTGTGGCCATATAGATGAAGTCCTGGAGAGGAAAAATGGGTAATACCACCAGTTTGGCCTAATATTGAATTTTTGAGACATGATCAAAGCACACTGTGCCATCTAAAACATACTAGACATGTTTAGTATAGCTTATATACCATTAACTACCTATTCAGAGGGTCAAGAGACGTAGAGAACACAGTGGGGACGTGCAGTAGTGAAGATGAGCAAAACGGGCTGCTTGGGCACCATTCCAAAGGTCATGTAAATGACGTGATAGCTCGCATCTCTCCGCGTTTTGATATCTCACGTCCCAAATCATAAATAATAGGTTTTCAGTTGATAATGGAAATCCCAACTGATAGTCGAATCGCACAGCTATCTCCCTCCCGTTGGGAAAGATGAGTTGCTGAGCATCTTTTTTACAAAGTATGTGTACTTCCTAGATACAACGGCTGAAGGGAGAGGAGGCCTAATGCACCGTCAATTCGCGACCAAAATTTGGCCGTCCCAAATGGTCGGGGATGACTGTAGCCTTTAGGAACAAGGCCCCTAAGCACCGATCCAGTCTCCTGAAGAACAGACACGAGTGTAGGGTATTGATTGTCACTGAATAGGGTTTATATGTCATGAGGAGTCAATGTGACTCCATTTTAATGAATCCTTCCTTCCTTCCTACGGTCAATTCCGGCGGGTTATATCACCGACGATATGCTCTCCGCAATCCTTACTTATATCCTGTCATTTATTACCTGGCTTCTGTTGAAGTTGTCCATCAGCCAGTGGAGTTATTACGTGTCGGATCGGGCAGTACCCATGGTCTGCTCACAAAGCCTCTGGTTCTCAGACTCGTTCTCAGAGTTATTACTTCCTGGTCATCACGGATCAACGCTACTACGTGACTATCATCGGTTCAGCTTATAACTCGGTCGCAGCTCCACTGACAAGTTGTGTAGCTATGTATCAATTGTCGCTGGGGATTGTTAAGAAGCCAAGGGTAGCATTGCTGAGGGAGAAGGTCGAGGTGCAGTTATGCATTACTCTCACTCTACTCAAGACCCGCTCATCTTCCACACTTAAAGCTCGCCAAAACCCTGGAGAAACCTCAAACTTTCCTTGTTATATGTAAACGCGGCATCCAAACTCCATGGAGGCACCCGGCAAAGCATCAGGCGCGGATCAGGCCAGCTAGGGTAGTATTTCAATATTGAACAAACCACAAAATCATGGAAAAGAGGGAGATAGCTCGTGTTAAAGGATCTCTGGGTCCTCTGCGTCGTTGCGTCGTTCCGGTGGAAGGCTCAGGCATGCACGAAAGGAATCAAGAGCTTCAAGAGAAGAAACGGGGAGGACTGATGTCTTCGTATTCTGTAACATCACTATGTTTTCCCTCGAAATCACCTAGCTTTCCCATTATCACAGCCTTCTAATTAAGATACCCGTCCCGAGCCCAACCCTACCTCAAAAATCTTTGTGGTCATTGCTCGATCAAGTCGAATCAACTGTGCTGAAGTGTGATGTGTACCCGTTCGTAGTCTATGAAATCAGTCAATGGAATCTTCAAGACGACGCTCAAACGTTGCGATCGATGAATAAAATCAATGAACGTATACGGCGGGTTTTGCCCGTTCAGTAGATATTTTTCGGGTGAGGGCGAGGTGCGTTTGAGGGTGGTTGTACCAGGGGCTTTGGAGGTGTTTGATGGGGCTTTGAAGATGTTTGATGTGGATTGGGAGGTGTTTGGGTAAACTCAGAGGTGTTCGAGGCGAGTTCTGAGAATTTCGAAGAGGGTTTGCTGCGCTTTGCTCCCTTACCCTCTCTCGCCACCCTCCTTGATTCTTTTCCCCTAAGTATATTGAGTCAGAAAGAGGCAGAACTAGTCCAAACCAAGTGAGAACGCCAGCCCAATGGGGCGTCAAGGTTTATACCGCGAGCGTGAGGTCAAGTTCTCTGTTATTCTGAGCCGCGACCTTGTTGCCACCTCTCGCGGAAGAAACATAGTGTCCTCTCGACCCTCGGAACAAACCAAACAATCGTTCAGTCAGCCAGAATGAGGCCAGATTGTTGTTGCGGGAATAGTTCACGTTCAAGTCCTCCACAACGTGAATTGACAGCAGCCAGACGCATGAGGACAATGATCAGTGTAGGTGTGATACCCTGAGATTGAACGCGTCAGCAAACAGGTATTTCAGGGTGTCTCGCAGATCGACGAGCGGCGGAAAGAACGACCAGTGGTGACGTTTGAAAAGGTGGATTTCGGAAGTTGATGACACCAAGATGTAAGATCATCACGAGCGGATAGAGCATCCCAGATTTGAGGCTGGAGAAAGGGAGAAAGTCAACTCCCTAGTGAGTACAGAGATTATCAATAGGATGGAGGACGACATGCTGAGAACAAGAGTCAAGCATCAGACGAGGCCTGAACCACAATGCGGCATCCTCACTATCGGGCCAGCCTCAATTTATCGTTTTCGGCGTAAAGATTTTGTAGATCCTGGTAATCATGGTCCTTGACGAGCACATATCTCACACTTGACTGATGTAGTTTGTACATCGTCTCCGAAACAGCCACGAAGGTTGATACCGAGAAGAGACACGAGGTCGAGGTTATGTATAGTTTGCGATGATGCAGCTCGCCTCGTCGGAGAACGTATACGCATAGATCAAAGAGTATAACACAGAAACCTGAGTGTAGAGGCCAATGTTCGATGCTGATTCCGATCCCCCGGTATAAAGACTAACCATTAACAATGCATGTCACCTATGATATGTCGTGGCTCGTAAGTAAGCATGCTGGGTAGCACTAAAATCATAGAACCGACCATGACCGTAACTATTGGATACGTTATGACTTCCGCCACCCGAGGGAGTAGCTGATCTCCGTCCGGGGGAGCCTGGCGGCAGAATTCGACGCAGACAGGAGAATAGGGCTAGTGGAGTCTTGAGTAGTGCTCAGCGGGTGCACACTTTTGTAAGAGGCCTATAAGCTTTCTTGATGGACATGAAACACCGATCTTCATCACGATCACAGAACCGAGGGTGACGGGACTGGGTGAGGAAAGCTTCGTTCGGATCTATGACGATTGCTCTGCCGGGATTTGGAGGGGATAGTTGTTCGTTACTTCCAGAATCACATGGGTCCGCGGTGCTTTCGAGCTTCTCTATCTCGGTACAGCAGGTTCCTTCCAGCTTCATCCGAGAAACCCGTGAGTCGCTCATTTTTGGTGGAGGTAAAACATGGTACGTACCCTGAGAATGCGGTACCGCTGGATGGCCCCCGCGATCATCGCTTTATTCAGGAGATAGCACAAGGGTTGTCAGTTGAAGATTGCTGCCGTCGTCGAGATTGGTAAGTGTTGTCCAGTATCTACATAAATACCGTGATCATGATGGTCGGGTCCAAGGACGTTCGGGTTTTGCCGGCGTGGCATGCATTATTTTTCCCGCGCTTCTCACCACTCGGTGGCAAATCAGCTTGGGACGGCCAGTGCGTATACGAGCGAGCAAGCACACACCACTGGAGCTTCCATGCTCTCCGAACTGTAAATATTGTACTATGAGTGATCGATGATCAACAATACCTCAAGGCTCATGATAGTACTACCTATGCAACCTGTTATCACCGAAAGCCACACTCAGGCTGAATATCGGGATCGTCGGCTTAAAAAAGAACTTGCTTAGGAGAAGGCTCCAGCCACGATGCATGATATGTGACCCCACGAAGCATTGAATGGGAGCCTCCCATGATTGATATCAAATGATTCAAATGCAGTGGTTCCGCCCAAATTCTGGGGTTGGCCGGGCAATTTGGGGATGATATCAAACTTCAAACGTACATACAAAATCAGTATCCAGTGATGTTAAAATTCTTCAATCGGAGGTGTGCAAGGTGGAAGTCATACGCGTTTTACGCCTCGCCTGCCTGAACTCCAGAATTGGTGGTGCTCCGGTCGGGCACACGGAAACTCATTTGAGAGTACGTGGGTATGTCCTCGACGTGTGGCGTGGAGCTCATACCCAAACGTGCGCGGACAATGATCAAAGTAGGCGCAATCCCCTAAATTGGCAACTATGTAAGGAATTCGTTGGATTGAGAAGAGTTTACACATACAGCGGCTAACACCAGGAGCGGGAACGGGTCAAAGGGAGGTTGAGGGGTGTTATTGATGATAGCCAGGTGCGTGACCATTGTGAGCGGATAAATCATTCCAGATTCAAGGCTGTCGCAAAAATGGATTAGTTGAACTTTTGGAGGAAGTTCGAGAAGGACAAGTACGAACATGATTCTGAGGACCGACCGATACCTCCTCGCGTAGGTTGATTTACCCCCCGCAGAGTTTATGGAGCGAATCCCTATCCACCAGAGTCGTACGGCTCCAACGAATCAGTGAAATCGAAAAGGGCAATCAGCGTGGCGGCCTACCTACCAGTCAAACATGTCAGAATCACATTGAGAACTGCGCTGGCAACCATTGCACCAGCAGTAATTGTATTGCCTTCCGATGCCAGATGACTCTGGGTAGATTTCGCAATGAAATAGCCCAGAGCCATCATAGTCGCCCCGGTAAGTAAAGTCACTAAAAGGCGTCATTGTAAGTCCTAATCCGGTCGTAAATGAGCAAAATAACTCCGGTATACGCACTATTAGCGAGGAAGCATGTAGCCATTAACAAAGCTGATATTCGCCTGTGATTCCAGATGAGATGGCATCTGTGTATCTGGTTTTTCCAAGCAGTTAGTGGCTGGTACCAGCCAATGGGGCTTCCTACAAGAACACAACACTCACGAGCACGCAGTCTGCGAGGACGCTATTATTCCAACAGGAAGTAAGGGAATACGCGGGTCGTGTCTGAATCATACGCACTTGGAAGCGAAAAAGATGAGGGCTGATAGCGTGCTGGAATCGAGGATGAGCGCGCTTGAGGGGAATATAATCTCCATTCCGTGACTCACAAAGCAGTTAATTGGAGTGTATCGTAAAAAGGATGTTGATCAAGACCCAAATAGTCTTGGGCCTTGACGGCGGCAAAGTACGCCATTGAACTGTGAAAGACCCTTATCGTTTCAATAACCATCTCGCTCGAAGCCGTAGAGAACATGAGGATTGTCCAAATCACATAAAGCTTTTGATGATGGAAGGCTGGCCCACGACGCAAGATGTAGATGCATAGCCCGAATAACAGGGCGTATGTGCCTAGCCAGATCTCGAATTTCAGTGCTGGTGGTTCTCATATGACGGTGGGTTGACAACTGACCGTAAACAAAGTAAACTATCTGATTGAGGTGAGACTAATTGGTTACTCGGATGTTCATAGAATGATCCAAAGCTTACCAAAAGCGTGACTTGTGGGTATACAATGACCTGATCGGCTTCAAGAAGAGGCAAGTACTCGTGAGGATTTGCAGCGCCGGTCACCATGATTTGGGGAACGAGTCTGTTTTTACTATCTCTCGTCGGACCCCTTCATTTATGTATACGTTCCTTTTCGCTACAAAGCAAGCGTTCAAATTGTCAAGTAAGCAACGAGCATCATGATGAGATTTTATCACGTTCAGCGGAGACCGTCAAGATCAACTTTGGTGTCATCTCGAAGATCCTTCAGTAACAAAGCCCCAGCTAGACCTGTGACAGGCCCGTCAATGAGTGGCAAGCGTCTCTTGTGATGGGTCGGTTACAAGGCTAGGCCCCAGCCTGTGAGAGCGAGGAATTTGATGTAGCTGATGCTGATAGTGGGATCGAACTGGTCATCACGAAGGTCTCCGTTCATCATTGATTGAGATTTGGGACGGGAGAGGCAATAACATAGCTGGCCTTCTCGAAGTCAGAGCTGTCGGGTTGCAATTCACGGGAAGGCATGGTTCTGGATATTTCCGGGTCAACTAAATGTTGAGCATCCTGACAACCCCCCCGGTGCTGTGCCAACAGCAGACGCTCTTCCATCCTCCATGGCATTTCCCATTCTCTTCACGCAGTGATATGGCCGTATCACTGTTTGACGAATTGGGATCTACGCGAACGGGTGCAGTCTTATGTGTGATGGTCGTAAAAGAGAGTGACATAGAAAGTAGTGACAAAGCCCCCTAGACACGTTCTCGTTACTACAGCATGGTCAGCAAGAATCAGTGTTGCTACACTACCATTGGTTCATTTGGCCTACAGCTCGCTCTCGCAGCTCTGCTGACAAGTCATGAAGCTCATGTATTGATTGTTTCTGGGTAATACTAAGAAGAAGTGGAGAACAGCATCGTTGGAGGAGGTCAAGGTGCGGCTATAAGAACACTCTCACCTGGCTCAAGACCCGCTCATCTTGGCTTATCCTAACGCAGAAAGCTCGCCAAAGTCCTGAAGAGATTCTCAAACTCTATTCTTTGTCACTGAGCAACCGTCAAACTGCTGAAGACGCGTAAACGCGACATCCAAACTCTGTGGAGGCACTCGGAAAAGCCTCATGCGTAGATCAGGCCACCTAGGGTACTCTTCATCATGATCACAGAACCGAGGACGGGATTGGATGCAGAAAGCCTTGTTCGGATCTATGGCGATTGCTCTGCCGGGAGTTGGAGGGGGGGTTGCTCTGGTACTTCTAGAATCACATGGGTCCGCGGTGCTTTCGAGCATCTCCATCTCAGTTCAGCAGGTCCCTTCCAGCTTCATCCGAGAAACCCGTAAGTTGTACATTTCTAGTAGAGGTCAAAATATGGCACGTACCATGAGAATGCGGTACAGTTGAACGGAGCCGCGAGGATCGCTTCTATCAGAGAATAGCACAAAGGTAGCCAGTTGGAGATTGCTGCCGTCGTCGAGATTGGCAAGTGTTGACCAGTGTCTGCATAAGTACCGAGGTTGTGATGGTTGGGTCCAAGGACGTTCGGATTTTGCCGGCGTAGCATGCACAGTTTTTCCCGCGCTTCTCGCCACATGGTGGCAAATCAGCTTGGCAGTGCGTATATGGACGAGCAGGCACACCCCTCTGGGACTTGCACGCCCGCACGAAACACATGAACTCTCTAACTATAGATATTGTACTATGAGCGATGGATGATCAACAGTATCAGATACTACGGCCCTTATGCAATGTATCATTAACGAAAGCCACACTCAGGCTGAATATCGGGATTGTCGGCTTGAACACGACTTGCTTAGCAAAAAGCTCTAGCGACGATGCATTATATATGGCCCCATGAAGCATCGAATGGAAGCCTCCCATAATTGATATCAAATGATACAGATGCGGCGGCTCCGCCCAAATTCTGAGGTTGGTCGGACAACGTGGGGATGATATCAAACTTTGAACGTACATACAAAATCAGTATACAGTAATGTTACAATTCTTCAATCGAAGGTGTGCAAGGTAAAGTGATACGCGTTTTATGCCTCGCCTGGCTGAACTCCAGAATCTGTGGTGCTACGGTCGGGCACACGGAAACTCATTTGAGAATAGGAAGGTATGTCCTCGACGTGTGGTGTGGAGCTCATACCCAAACGCGCGCGGACAATGATCAACGTGGGCGCGATCCCCTAGATTGGCAACTGTGTGAAGAATTGGTTGTATCGAGATGAATTTATACATACAGCGGCTAATACCGGGAGCAAAAACGAGCCAAAGGGAGGTTGAGGGCTGCTATTGGTGATAACCAGGTGCGTGACCACTGTAAGCGGATAAATCATTCCAGATTCGAGGCTGTCGCAAAAATGGTATAGTTGAACTTTTGAAGGAGATTCGGGAAGGGCAAGTACGAACATGATTCTGAGGACCGACCGATACCTCCTCGAGTAGGCTGATTTACCCCCCGTGGAGTTCGTTGAGCGAATCCCTATCCACCAGAGTCGTCCGGCTCCAACGAATCAGTGAAATCGAAAAGGGCAATCAGCGTGGCGGCCTACCTACCAGTCAAACATGTCAGAATCACATTGAGAACCGCGCTGGCAACCATTGCACCAGCAGTAATTGTATTGCCTTCCGATGCCAGATGACTCTGGGTAGATTTCGCAATGAAATAGCCCAGAGCCATCATAGTCGCCCCGGTAAGTAAAGTCACTAAAAGGCGTCATTGTAAGTCCTAATCCGGTCGTAAATGAGCAAAATAACTCCGGTATATGCACTATTAGCGAGGAAGCATGTAGCCATTAACAAAGCTGATATTCGCTTGTGATTCCAAATGAGATGGCATCTGTGTATCTGGTTTTTCCAAGCAGTTAGTGGCTGGTACCAACCAATGGGGCTTCCTACAGTAACAAAACACTCACGAGCACGCAGTCTGCGAGGACGCTATTGTTCCAACAGGAAGTAAGGGAATACGCGGGTTGTGTCTGAATCATACGCACTTGGAAGTGAAAAAGATGAGGGCTGATAGCGTGCTGGAATCGAGGATGAGCGCGCTTGAGGGGAATATAATCTCCATTCCGTGACTCACAAAGCAGTTAATTCGAGTGTATCGTAGAAAGGATGTTGATCAAGACCCAAATAGTCTTGGGCCTTGACGGCGGCAAAGTACGCCATTGAACTGTGAAAGACCCTTATCGTTTCCATAACCATCTCGCTCGAAGCCGTAGAGAACATGAGGATCGTCCAAATCACATAAAGCTTTTGATGATGGAAGGCTGGCCCACGACGCAAGATGTAGATGCATAGCCCGAATGACAGGGCGTATGTGCCTAGCCGGATCTCGAATTTCAGTGCTGGTGGTTCTTATATGACGGTGGGTTGACAAACCGTAAACAAAGTAAACTATCTGATTGAGGTGAGACTAATTGGTTACTCGGATGTTCATAGAATGACTTGGATCAAGGCTTACCAAAAGCGTAACTTGTGGGAATACAATGACCCGGCGGACTTCGAGAAGAGACAAATACTCGCTAGGGATTGTATCGGTCGCCATGATCTGGGGACTGGGCAACGAGTCTGTTCACTCGCCTGCCTTTCATTTATATATGGGTTTCTCTTCGCCACAAAAAAAAAAGATCAGATTGTCGGGCATGCAACGAGCATTGCAATATTGCAATGAGATGGCATCACGTTCAGCGGAGACCGTCAACATCAAGTTTGGTGCCATTTCCTAGCTTCTCCAGTAACAACGCCCCAACTAGACCTGTGACAGACCCGTCAATGTTGATGAGCAAGCGCCTCTTTTGAGGGGACAGTTACAGGCATAGGCCCCAGGTTGTGAGAGCGAGAAAATTCGATGTAGTTGATACTGATAGTGGAGTCGGGTTGTCGTCACGAAGGTCTCCGTGCGTCATCGATTGAGATTTGGGACGAGAGAGGCAAGAACATAGCTGGCCTTGGAGTCGGAGATGTCGGATTACAGTTCAAGCTCTCAGTGAAACCCGGCGACGAGTCGGATCAGGCTGAACAAGATCTGACGAGGTGTAATGGATTTTGACGTTGGATGAGGAGTCGAGACGAAACGTACGACTTGAATCAAACCTTCGATATCTTGGCAGGTCAGCTGGCTGGAACAGTTCAGAAAGAAACGACGGCAGGGCACCAAAGAATTGTGACGATTCGAGAATCCCCCCTGATGTCATCAATCCTATTGAAGCAAGGGCCGCGACATTCTCAGCGCGCCTATGCGCCTTCCCTCTCACCACTACCACATCGATGGGCTCTGACCCAAATCTGCACTACTCCCCCTTTTTCCATTGGCTTTTTCTCACAAACACTAGATGTCTATCATGCTTCGATAGTTACAAGCCTCAGTTCCTGATTCTGTCGGCATACCCTCCTAAACACGCTCAACACGACAACGAAAATGGTAAAGTGTCTCAGAGTCTGTGAAGCAGTAAAAGGGACTGATTTTACAAGGCTGGGCTCCACATTCTGTTTAGAAACGCAATCAGCATAATTGAAACGACTCGTACAAGTTGTCGCCTACCTTATAATGAGAAGAAGATAAATCTGGCCGGGTAAAAGGAGCAGAATGACACGCCGCTGGGCAAAAGTACGTGTCACTCAACCCTTTATTCGACATGATCTGATTCTTGTCGTTCATATAGTCGCCGATATCATCCCTGCAGGCTGCAGCGACCTGTTCTTAAGCACCACTGAAAGTCTCGACTCTCGATCTTGTAGCTGAACACCAAGCCACTATCCCTATTTCCTCAGACTCCCGCCGCCGAAACTCCTCGATCTACCCAAACTCGACCACAGTAGGTTCGACTTGCCTCTGATCTCGCCTACATTGACGTATCAACCTAGCGGTGTATAGTCCCGCCCGCCCCTCAGTGTATCAGAAATAGTACTTCTACCCGTCCTTTTCATATCAGACCTGGCTGATTTGGACCAGTAGGGACCATGGACTTTCGTATGATGTTTGGGAGGCCATGTGGCCGATTTCGAGAGTATTTGCAAGGTATGTTTTTGCATAATTCTTTTCTGCCGCGGTACTGACTTGGGCGACATGCTAGACCTTAACAACGTCCACCAGCGAGCTGAGAAGTTAGAATAGTGGTACGCCCCTCAGTGATATACCACCGACAACCCGCAGTCGGAGCCTACCACGAGATAGCTGGAGGCAATGGGACGGTACGTATATCTATATCAATATCCAGACGATTATTGCCAGCAGCTTTCGGTAGTTCTCGTCTGTTATCGTGACTACAATCCAATTTGTATTTTAAATATTCTGACGAACTGTAGCGGGAGCTCGTCAATAGTCAGGGCGCGGCTATTCTTGTCTGAGCTCGGACGAGCCCGGCGCCGGGTTTCACTGGGGTTCAAGGCAAGACACAGTTCTGGACGTTTCTGGGTTGACTCATCCTGACCCCCACAGTCCACTGCACGCCAACAGCAATCGCTCTTCCGTCCTCTACCATTATCTTCTGTTCTCTCTTCAGCGTGTCGAACTGGGATCCACACGACCAGGTGCGGTGTTAGTATTCGTGATGGTGGTAAGAGAGTGGCGTAGAGTTCAGACAAAGCCTCTCAGATTCGTTCTCGTTACTTCAGCGGCGTCAGCCAGAACCAGCCCTGCTACACTACTAACAATTCAACTGGCCTGCAACTCGTTCTCGCAGCTCTTCTGATAAGTCACGATGCACATGTATGGATCGTTGCTGGGGAATGCCAAGAAGAAGCCGAGGGTATCATCGTTAGAGAAGGAGGTCGAGGTGCGGTCATACATTACTCTCGCCTTGCTCAAGACCCACTCATCTCGACTTACTCCAACACAGAAAGCTCGCAAAAATCTCACAGAAATTTGCCAACTTTAACCTTTGTCACTGAGCGACCGTCAAGTTGCTGAAGACGCGTAAACGTCACGATTCACGGTATTTTCTCTTAAGATACCTATCTCATTATCACAGTCTTGTTATCAGAGACCTGCCCCAAATCCACCCCGAAACCAACCTTACCTCGAAAATCTTGATGGTCATTGCTCGAGCAACTGTGCTGGAGTCCCCAAGATGACGCCCAAACGTGATTAACAACGATTAGTCCTATTGAATCTACAGTACATTGGAGCCTACGAAATCAGAAAAAGATAGAACGAGTTCCCAATCCGTTGGAAGCGCCATACTTACAATTGCGGAGACGGTAAGCTCACTGGGGTGTCATTTATACCACTCGCGCTAGATCAAGTTCTTCGGTGCTTCAAGCCACGACTTTAGTGCCATCTCCCGTGGAGGGTACACGAGGTTCTCTTAAGCCCCGAGACAAGCCAAAGGATCGTTCGGTTAGTCTGAATGAAGTCAAGTTGTTGTTATGCGTATAGGTCGCGTCCGAATCCTCCGCAACGTGAATTGCCAGACGCGTAAGGACAATGATCAGTGTGGGTGCGATGCCCTGTAATTGAACATGTCAACGGTTTTCTAGGAAGGTTCAGGGATCAACAAACGGCGGCGAGGACGACTAGCGGCAACGTCTGGAGAGGTGGATTTGGGGAGTTGGTGACACCAAGGTGAAAAATTGTGACGAGCGGGTAGAGCATTCCGGATTCAAGGCTAGAAAAGGGGGAGGAGTCAGCCTCTGGCGAGTCCTGAGAATTCCGACTATTCACATTATCTTATTAATAGTCCTGGTCGTTCTTGTCTTCGACGGTTTGAGAGCACGCGCGATCCACCATATTCGTCCAGCTTCGGGAGAGATCAGAGCTGTCGTCATTCAATCGCGAATTTGAGTCACTCACCCGTCAGCAGGGTCAGGGCCAGGTTGAAGGCCACACTGACAATAAGACCAACCCCCGCAATGGTTTGGCCTTTCGCATATAAGACCTGATTTACTTCGATATTCATGTCCATGTACCCTATAGTGAACATGGCCGTGCCTATCGTGGTAGCAACTTGTTTGTTATCAGCAGTGAGATGAGTAGAAGGTCTCGACCTAGATACCAGTTATGGCGCAAGAGAGAATGGCCAAAGGCGTTGCGACGCGTTTTTTAGAACCCCACACAACGTAGCACCTGTAAATCTGAGCATTCGTCAACTCAAAGGAGCAATCGCGATATCGTTTGAAACAAACTGACAAGCATTGAATCCGCGATGGCACTATAAACCGTATCAGTGGCACCGTACAAGGGTTGGTGATGGTATTGGATATAGCCCACTTTGCAGAAATTACTATGATAGGTGACAATATGCTGGGAGCATGGGTGTTGAGCACCAAACTTGGACTTGAACCATGACACAGCGTCACTCACTATAGTACAATATTGGGTTGGTCGTGTCCGGCATCGTAATTGTTTATACCCTCATAATCGCGATCCTTGACAGACGTATATATCACACTCGACTGGTGCAAGTGGTACAATGTCTCCACAACGACCATGAAGGTTGACAGAAAGAAGAGAACGGATATCCAAGCCATGTATAGTTTGCGGTGATGAATCTTGCCTCGTTGGAGGACGTAAACGCATAGACCGAAGAGCAGAGCGTAGAAACCTGAGTGAGGTCGATATTGTTCAATCCCGGTTCCAATCCCCAACTATCAAAACTGACCATAAACGACACACATCACCTATAGTACGTCGTAAGTGAGCACGCCAGATAGTACTAAAACCAAGGGACGGACCATAACCGTGACTATAGGATACGTTATGACTTCCCCCACCTGAGGGAATAGCTGATCTTCATCCGGCGGGAGGGCAATCGAATTCGACGTAGACATGGGAGTGGGATCAAGTGGAGTTTAGAGGTATCGCTCACTCGGTGCACACTTTTGTACGAGCCCTATAAGCTTTAATGAACATGAAACACCGATCTTCATCATGATCACAGAACAGAACCGAGGACGGGATTGGGTGCAAAAAGCTTCGTTCGGATCTATGGCGATTGCTCTGCCGGGAGTTGAAGGGAGGGGGGGTTGCTCTGGTACTTCTAGAATCACATGGGTCCGCGGTGCTTTCGAGCTTCTCCATCTCGGTATGGCAGGTCCCTTCCAGCTTCATCCGAGAAACCCGTAGGTCGTTCATTTTTTAGTATGTAGAGGCGAAAAATGGCACGTACCATGAGAATGCGGTACAGTTGAACGGAGCCGCGATCGTCGCTTTTATCAGGAGACAGTACAAAGGCCGTCACTTGAAGATTGCTGCCGTCGTCTAGATTGGCAAGTGCTGTTTAGTCTCAGTCTGCATAAGTACCGGGATCATGATGGTCGGGTCCAAGGACGTTCGGGTTTAATTTTGCCGGCGTAGCATGCACTATTTTTCCCGCGCTTCTCACCACTTGGTGGCAAATCGGCTTGGGCGGCCAGTGCGTATACGAGCGAGCACGCACACCCCACTGGAGCTTCTATGCTCTCTAAATCACTATACATTCTGTACTATGAGTGATCGATGATCAACAATACCTGATAGTACTAAGGTTTATGCAACCTATTATTACCGAAAGCCACTCAGGCTGCCTCGGGATCGTCGGCTTGAATACGAACTTGTTTAGTAGAAGGCCCTGGCTATGATGCATGATGTGCGACCCCACAAAGCATCGAATGGGGGTCTTCCGTGATCAGTTTCGAACGAGTCCCTCAGCCCAAATCAGATTGGTCGGGTAATGTGGGAGTGAATAAGTCAAATACTATCGAACTTCGAACATACATACGGAATCAGAATATATAGTGATGTTACAATTCTCCAGTTGAAAGTATGCAAGATAGAAATAATACGCGTTCAACGCCTCGCCTGCCTGAACTTCAGAATGAGCAATGCTACGCTCGGGTAGTACACGGAAGAGAAAGGAATACACAGACTACACCTCGTCACGGTCTATCGCGGCCCCTGAACGAATAGTGCTACGCTGGGCCACACGGAAACTGATTTGAGAATACGAAGGTATATCCTCGACGGTCGGCGTAGAGGTCATACCCAAACGCGCCCGGATGACAATCAGAGTTGGTGCGATTGCCTACGTTGATGATCCTGTGAGTTGATAGTAATGAATGTATTGGAAGACCACTGCACTTACAGCGGCTAATACCACAAGGGGGAACGAGTCAAAGGGAATTTGGTCTGGGGTGAGACAGTTGAGGACAACCAAGTGCACAGCCGTTGTGAGCGGGTAAATAATTCCAGATTCGAGACTATCGCGGCCAAGTCTTTATTTAGATTTCAAGGTTCGGGGGAGGTAAGAACGAACATGATTCGGAGGAGTGTCCGATATTTCTTCGCATAGGTCAATGTTACCCCTAGCGACTGCCCCGGGCGAATGCCAATCCACCAGATCCGTCCAGCTTCGACAAAGTCAGTAAAGTTCACATGTTCCGACGACGGGGGTCTAGCCTACTTACCAGTCAAGCACGTCAGAACCACGTTCAGGACTCCCGTGGCAATCATTGCGCTAGCGAAGAGTGTCTGACCTTCCACTACCAGAATACGACTCTTTTCAGAGTCGAGATCCCGGTAGCCAAGGGCAGACAGTATCGTTCCGATAAGCAAGATCGCTAGGTAATGGACCGTGTGAGTTATCAGGCAGCAAGTAGTAAACTGAAACGCTGGTCTACGCACCATTGGCAAGGAAGCACGCGGCCGCAAGCAAGATTATCATTTGCTTTTTATCCCAAAGCAGATAGCATCTGTGTATCTATTCATTCGAGAAGTCAGTGCGGCCCGAGGTACCATGTCAGCACTTACGAGCACGCAATCTGCGAGGACACTAGAATTCCAACATGTAATAAGGGAACAAAAGGGTCGAGTTGAATCTGAACTCGGACTGTGACACTTACTTGGCAGCCGTATGAGAAAGAAACTGCACATAACTGGAATATGCGATGAGCATATGGGCTTAGAGAGAAATGACGTGCTTACTGGGCAGCCAGGTTAAGAGTATCGTGCATAAGGTACCGGTTGAAACCCGAATAGTCTCGGTTCTTGAGGGTGCCGAAAACCACCATCGATTCGTGAAGTACCATTATCATCTCTGCGACAACTGTGCTCGAAGCTACAGTGAATATGAGGGTCGTCCAGATTATGTAGAACTTCTGGTGATGAAAGGCTGGTCCCCGACGCAGAAGGTACACGCATAACCCAAACAACAAGGTGTATGTGCCTGTCCTCGATCATATTGGTTATCGAACGACGCAGGTGGCGAGTGAAGGACGACTGACCGTAAACAAAGTAAGTTACCTGATGCGGACGGGATGTCTTGGTCAACCGAACGTCACCAGGGTCATACAAAACTCACCAAGAGCGTAACGTGTGGGAAAACAACGACTTGATTGGCTTCAAGAAGAGGCAAATACTCGGTAGGAATTGAGTCAGTTGCCATGATTCAGAGAAACAGTCTGTAGTGATTTCTTCACCTGTACGACTTTTTCACTTATGTATGCCTATATTGCCGCCACCATCAGGCTGTCAACGAGCGAGAAGTCCAGTTGGGATTCTCAACATCAACCATTGGCGTGGGGCCTTCAGGCGCTCGAAGTTGACGCTTAAGTCATCCTAAATGCGAGATGATACAGAATGTTGACTTTCCCGAGCTGATTTCTGACACTATAGAATCATAGGGATAGCCGCCGTCTATGAACTTGACGACGAACAAATCAGGGAGCGCCAGACGTCTCAACTCTCGTTCCGACTGGGTTGCTGGCAAGACCCTCTGAATCAGGTAGGCTGTTACTGCGGCCAAGCTCGAATGTGAGTAGAAGGAAGTGTCTTCACAGAGCCCTGGACCTTGTGAGACAATGAGACTTCGAGAAAATCGTAGACCATCAATGATGTGCCCACTACACCAGACCTCGCCCGACAACGCCAGCATTCTAACCTCAGCGAATTGGATAACCTTCAGTCGAGCAGCAGCCGTAGTTGCGAGACAGTTCAAGACGAGTACTTTTGCGGCATGTCTGAAAGGTCCGTTGTGGACCATCTTCTCGCTTTTGGGAGGAAGATCTTGGCTTGAGACGAGCTGGTATAGCTGGAAAACAGCTGGACTTCTCGGCAAGTCACTGTTGGCGGCAGTGCAGGAGTCTGCGAAGGGTTTAAGAATTGACCAGATTCTCTTTACCGATTGACAGGGCTATACGTTTGTGGGGGCGAATTCTGAATCGAAGGACCTGCATATTTCCGACCACCATCTTTAGCATCCCGCCAACAGCAATCACTCGCCTTTCATCCTCCATTTTATGTTATCTGCAACATGGCCATTTGTGAAAAGGCAGAGCCAGAGCAGAGCTCGGTCTAGATTCGGACCCACCCATTGGGTACTGATTCGCTCGTGATGGTACCAGGTAAGGAAGAAAGAGATGTGGTCCCGTGACCCCTTTGTTTCTTTGTTTCAGCTTCGATGCTGCTGGTTCCTGACATTCGTTGCTGATGGCCTGGGATTTGCTCTCGCAGCTCTATAGGGCTACACATTGATCGTTGCTGAGCTGAAGATGAATTGATGCTGGCATTCGGAGGATGTTGAGGTGCGCTTATACCTGATTACTCTCACCTCGCTCGACATTCACGGTTCATCCAAGTTTACTCTTTTTACCGTAGGAACCTCATCAAGATTTCGAATGATCTCCCAGATTATGTTCTTTCCGATCGTTGAGCGACCTCAAACGTTTGAAGACTCGTTGAACGCGGCATCCGAACACCACATACTACCCTCCAAGCACGCAGGAATCAGCTCAGGTACCAGGGCACTTGGTCGAACGGACACATTGTTGGGAAAAGCGATGGATAACATGCCGCATTTGGTGCGCTCTGTCTTGTTTTCCGCTAGTCAATACCTCGGGAACTGGCTTACTTAGGCGTACACGCAAGAGGAAGAAATGAAGGATAACTGCCGTCGGATTCATACGGACAATCACATACCCTGTCTGCACATCACAACGATCAACCTATATATCTTCTGGTCGTCGCTTGAGTGACTGTGTTGTGTTTCCGTTCGCACCAAAAAAGCCCCGAGGTCAGACCCAACTCGAATAAAGGATACCAATCGATTCTACAGTCCATTAAAGACTTCTGCGAAACACGAAAACGGGGGAATTTATACTCTAAACTTTGAGTAACGAAGATGGTTCGGTGCAAAAGTCAACAGTGTGCCACTCGAGTCTCGCTCCGCCAGTACAATGGGAGCTACGGTCTTAGTGCCATCTTCCGCACGGGCGGGGCCGGTGGTTCATCCAAGCCCTTCCAAGCGAGACAGCCTACAGGCCGAACGATCGCACGGTCATTCGGAGTGAAGTTGTCGGGTCGTTCCGTGGGTGAGTCGCATCCGAATCCTCCTCGACGTGAATCACCAGACGCGTGGAGACAATGATCAGTGTCGGTGCGATACCCTGTAATTGAACGATTCAACACGCGCTCTATGAAGAAACCACGGAAATTGACGGACAGCGGCGAGAACGATCAGCGGGAAAGAGTCGAGTGGTGGATGTGGGGAATTAGCGAGGATAAGATTCAAGATCATGGTGAGCGGATACAGCATTCCGGACTCGAGGCTGAAGAGAGAAGGAGAATCAGAGTCTAGCAAGCAGTAATAAATTGTGGATGATCTACATTATCTTGTTGATAGTCCTGACAACTCTTACCTTCGATGGATTAAGAGTACGCGTAATCCACCATATTCGTCCTGCTGCGAAAAGGATTTGCGCTCTTTATCCCATGCCATCGTGTTGCAGATTACTCACCCGTGAGCAGGGTTAGAGCCAGATTGAAGGATGCACTAACAATACAACCAAAAAAACCGATGTTTTGGCCTGTCGCGGCTAATACCTGATTTCTCTCTATAGTCAGGTCCCTGTATCCCATAATCTCCATGCCCATGCCTATTGCGATAACGACTGTTCCATTTTAGCAGCGAGAGGGAAGAGGAATTGATTTAGATACCAGCAATGGCACATGAGAGACCAACCAAAGGCACTGCGACGCGTTTCCTGGAACCCCATATAATGTAGCATCTGTGAATCTGAGTCATCCTTTGTCAGTCCGGCGATCACATTGCCATTCGAACGGACTGACGAGCATCGAATCTGCGACCAGACTGTGTACACAATCAGTGATGCTCCACAGAGATCTGGGAATGGTGTTGCGCAGACACAACTTACTTTCCTAGAGTGGATAGGACGAAGTTTAGTGTGCTAAGGGGGTGTGAGTTGAGTATCGAGCTTGGAATTCAGTCCTGATAAGATGTCACTTACGGTAGAGCAATCCTCAATCTGTCGTGTCCGACCTTATAATCTCGTAGACTCCGATAATCGCGATCCTTGACGGACAGATATACTACACTGGACAAATGTAGTGCAAGTATTGTTTCTGAAGCAACACTGGTGGTGGATAGAAAGAAGAGGATTGAGGTCCAGGTTATGTAGAGTTTGCGGTGGTGGATTTCACTTCGTCGAAGGACGTGTACACATAGACCGAAGAGTAGAACATAGAAACCTGAGTGTAGGGAATGTGATTTGGTGAAGTGGATGCCACTCGGCCCTCTGAGCATCAGACTGACCATAAACAATGCAAGTCACCTATGATACATTGTCAGTATTCATTCTGAGCAGGACCCAGACCGTGATTGACGAGACTGACCATAACTGTGACTATGGGAAATGTTACGACTTTTCCGACCTGTAGAAGCGGCAGATATTCTTCTGGGAGGGTGGAATTTACCGATGTAGACATAGCAGATCCAATAGGGCTGAAGCGCTTTCTCGAAGTGATGCCCGTCTTGTGCACGCTTTTGTAGCACAAGGCTTCCGCGCTGAAGTTTGCCTCGGACATTGATATAAAACACCAATTTTCGGTTGAATTACGGATCATTACACAGCTGAGTACGGACTCAGCAGATGAAGAAAGAAATCAGTCCATGGCGGTTACGCCACAGCAAGGAAAATAGATTTTCTCAAGAGCCTCGGCCTTCATGAATTCAAATGATTTCTCCCTTGACTATGTAGACGGTTGAAAGTAGCGTAAGCGCCAAAAAGATATCGTTGTCGAGGTCGGAGCTCGTTAGACGGTATCATGATGGTTGTTGAGTCGAATGTAGGGCTCAGGAGAGACCGGCAAACTGACGAGGCGTGTCCGGATCAGGCTTCGGGACACAGTCCGAACTTTCGGTCTAGGTCAATCATAAGCTTGTGATTGTACGTTCTTCACTGGCAATCATGATCTTTTAAAGGGATCAGTGTTCCAGAATATACTACACGCTCCCGACAACTCAGCGTGGAGACCGTTGTCAATACTATGCTCTATTGAGTACTACGCAAACTTGTACAAGGCGTCGAATACCTCGCAGATGTGATCCCAGTCCTTCCCAACTCACAAGTTGGTTTCACACATCCCATGACCTTTGTTACATCTACCAGCCCAATCTAGATCTATACGAAAGACTTATGTTCGACCGCGCATTCTTTGGCAAGATTTAACGCGCTCGAACTTCCTTTACTCGTTTTTGGACATGAAACAGCGTCCCGATCTTAGCTTCATCATTGATCAAAGAACTTCCAAGGACAGCACTTGTTGAATAAAGCTCGGATCTGCGGTGATAATCTGCTAGAATTAGAACAAGAGGATAGGTCCCTAGATTCCAAGACCGTGGGCTCATAGTAACTTACGTTCAAGATGTTCCATCTCTATATCAATAATGTAGCGGAACTCTGGCACGGATTAAGAAAGCCCGACATGAGTTGTAGGAAAGCTAGCATGGTTCAATCTCAGTATGCAGCGAGATCGCTGCGGAGGTTGGAACTCGTTTCTGAAGTGTGTGGCTGAGCCACCGAGTTGAACGGAATGTTTCGACGAGCTCGTACACTCTATGATCGCTCCTGTGTGATATTTCAGACGCTGTAAGCGTGATATCAAGTCCACATAATTCTGGTGCAACCCAAGTTAGAGCTTGGAGAGCCGAAGGCCGTGGAAGAATGAATTTTGGAGCGAATCAGCTCCCGCTCAAATTTTTGTCGCGGAAAAGCGTTTGCCAGGTTGTAATCATGCGTCTCGGAAACTTGCCAGATGATAGTGAAAGGCTCTCATAACTTGAACCTCATAGGCCTAGTCTACAGAAGCAATACGAGAATGCGACGGTATGCCTTCAGCGATAGCTGTTTTATAGCTCATACCCAGACGCACACGGAGGATGATTAAAGTCGCCGCAATTCCCTGTCATGTACACGGTGAGAAGCCAGACAAATACAAGTTGCTTGTACGCACAGCTGCTAATGTGAGTAGCGGAAATGTGTCGAAAGGGACCTGGTTTGTTGAGAACGCGTTGAAAATGGCCAAGTGCAGTACCATCACCAACGGATAGATCATCCCGGATTCGATGCTGTGAAATCTCATTTGTCAGCACAATTTGACAAGCAGCAATCAAGATTCATTTACATGATTCTGAAGACCGAACGATACCTCTTTGAGGAAACCGAAGTCGTTGCTACACTTAGCAACTTTGTGGGGCGAATGGCAATCCATCAGATTCGTCCGGTTTTAGAGAGGTCGTTAGCACCGTGCAGTAGTATCGCATAAACTTGGTTTCTGACCAGTCAAGCACGTAAGAATTACGTTGAAGATTCCACTGGCAATCCCTGTCTTACCGGAGAGACTCTGGCCAACAAACTTCAGGCTACCTCCGATGACGCTCATGATCCCTCCAGCAAGCAAGCCCGCTCAGAAACGCAGTAGAATCAGCCAAATATTGGCACCGGAAGGTCTGCATACATACCGTTGGTGAGCAAGCATGCAGTTCCCAGTATGATTGTCACTCGATTGTCAGACCTTGCCATATGGCACCTATGTATCTATTTTTCTGGGTGCTGTTGAGTTTTCGGCTCTGGCCCGGGTTCCTGCTTGTACACGTGTTGTTATATTAGTTTACCCAGTGTCATTTACCATATCTACAACCCTGTACAATGGATTTCTTGCTTTTCTGCCCCCATCTCAGAGTCAAACTTCCAACAGGTGCTTAGTTCATGCATCGAGGACGAGTGACGCACATTACTCATGAGCACTGAGTCTGCGATAGCACTATCGACGGGCAATGAGATACTTCATGGGTAGGATCCATGTCTCACTCACTTGGATACCGTATAGGCAAGTTTTATCCCACTGATATGCTTGGTGAGCAGGATATAACAGAGTATCATGATGACTCACTACGTAGCAGTCTTGAAAGCGTCGTTTTCTACGTACTGCATAAAACCTGAGTAGTCTTGAGTTCTCACGGCATTGAACTTGACGATAGACTGTTGAAGCACCATTATAGTCTCTGCGGTGACTGTGGTTGATGATGAGAAAAACAGGAGGATCGTCGAGGTAAGATAGAACTTCTGATGATGGAAGGTTGGCCCATAGCGCAGGATGTATACACGTGGTCAGAGCTTTAGCTTCCAGAGCTTCTGAACGGCTCTGGGCAGCCTACTAACTGTAAATCAGGTAAGTTAACTGATATAATGATCAATCAGAGATTCTGGTCACTTTTTATGCACTCAAATAGTATGAAAACTCACTAAAAGTGTTGCTTGAGGGTAAACCACAACCTGATGAGGGTCAAGGAAAAGGGTATACTTGCTGGGGATTGCAATGGTCGCCATGTTCCAGGAAATGATATCCCATCTCTGGCCACTGCGTGCGCCTTGATATGAAGAAGCTACGCATGTACATACAACTACAAGCTGAATTAGAATCAGAGTCGGATCACTATCCAACTGAGATGAGAGAGCATGAAAAATCAGGATCTCTTTGTGTCACTCCCACACAATTATGAACCAGACCAATGCCGCTGTACGGCGACTGACAGCGGTGTACTATGAGGTAAAAAAGATTGTTGTCAAGTTTGAGAGGCTCCACAATGATTGGATCCATATGAGAAGAGAGGCTTCAGGATTTGCTGGTGTGGCATGTACCACCAAGATAAGATTTTTGCACGCTTCTTACAGTGGCAGAGCCAACGTACATTTGCATGTACAGCTGCCAACAACGTTAGTGACAAAGGGGTGAATCAAGCCAATCATATGCCTTGGTTATACTTGAGATTGAATGTTGAAGACCTGCCCCTGAAACTGCATCAACCATAACCCATATATCTTTTTGTTTGTCGTGTGAGACTTGGTGCTAGAGCATGTATATTATTCGCAGCAGCGAGGCTCAACCATCAATATCATTAGTCAACCTAAATACCTGAAAGAGCCTGTGAAACAAGAGAGGGCGTGTGCAGACACCATACTTCCAATCGCGGAGACGGTAAGCTCACTGGGTTGTCCAAGTCTACCATGAGTGTTAAATCAAGTTCTCAATTGTTCTGAGCCACGACCTTGGTGCCATCTCTTGTGGAGGGGGCATGAGGTCCTCTCAAGCCTCGAGACAGATTGTACGATTGCTCAGTCAGCCTGATTGAGGCCAAATTGTTGGTGTGGGAATAATTCACATCCAAGTCCTCCACAACGCGAATTGTCAGACATGTGAGGACAATGATCAGTGTAGGTGCAATGCCCTGAGTAGAACGGGTCAGCGAACAGATCTCTCAGAAAGGTTTACAGATCCACGAACAGCAGAAAGAATGACCAGTGGGAAAGTGTTGAACAGCGCCAGATTTCGGGAGTTTACCATGCTGAGGTGTAAGATCATGATCAGAGGATAGATCATTCCAGATTCAAGGCTGAAGGGAAAAAATTCAGGGTAAGCCCAGGCAGGTACAAAAATCAACGAGATGCTTAACATGATCTTATTGATAGTCCTGACCGCCCTTGTCTTAGATGGCTTAAGGGTACGTGCGATCCACCATATTCGTCCAGCTATAAGAAATATTAGAGAGACATTAGATTGATTCACGCCAGGCCATTCGAGTTTGAGTTACTCACCCGTTAGCAAGGTCAAGGCGAGATTGAAGGACACACCAATGACAAGACTAGTTGCCACGATGGCGTCACCTTCAGAAGCTAAGGCCTGATTTGTCTTGATACTCGTGTTTCCAAACCCTATGAACATGGCTGTGCCTATCGTAGTCACAACTGACTTGCCATCAGCAGGGTAAAGAGGAACAAAAAATTGACATAGATACCAGTGATGGCGCAGGAGAGAATAGCCAAAGGTACGGCAACATGTCTCCTGGAACCCCATGTAACGTAGCATCGATGAATCTGGACATTTGTTAGCTCAAAGTAATGGTCCCAGTATTGTCTAGCATAGACTGACGAGAATTGAATCTGCAACTGCACTGTGAGGGCGATCAGTGAATTCCACAAAGACTTGTAAATTGTGTGGGACAGCCTACTTTGCGAGAATCAAGATAATATAGGACAATATACTGAGGGAACAAGCTGAGCACTTGTACTTGATTCACAGCATGAAGCCACTCACTATAGGGCAATCTTGAGTTTGTCATGTCCAGCCTCGTAATCTCCTATACCCTGATGATTGTCATCCTTGATGGATAGATATATCACACTCGACTTGTGTTGCTTGTACATTGTTTCCACAATGACCATAGCAGTTGATAGCAAGAAGAGGACAGATGTCCAGGCTAGGTATGGTTTGTGGTGATGAATTTCGCCATGTTGGAGAATGTATGTGCATATACCAAAGAGTAGAACGTAAAAACCTAAATGTTGAGGATATGTTCAGCGCCAGTTCCATTCTCTAAGTTTAACAAATGAAATGACCATAAACAACATATGGTACCTATAGCACGTCGTAAGTAAGCACGCTAGATAGTACTATGGCTGTGGAACCGACCATAACTGTGGCCACGGGATATGTTATGGCTCTTCGAACTGGAGGGAAAGGTGGATATTTATCCAGTGAGAGGGTGGTGTTTGACGTAGACATAGGAATAGGACAAGGTGGTGTTCAGCCCGCTCACACTTTTGTACAAGGCTTCTATGCACTCTTTCAATTGGATGAAACACCAGTCTTCATCATCAATCATAAAACTGAGAACAGGATTCGGATGGAGAAAGCTCAATTCGGATCTGTGGTAATTGGTCTACCAGAAGTCCAAAGAGAACAAACACTCTACTATGGTGCCGGCCGGCTAGTCACCACCTACCAGGTGTAGTGGCCAAATCGGTCAAGAATTTTCAAAAAATTAGATTTGCAGTCTGGATCGATTGGTGAAAAAGGTTTTTCTGTGTCACAGTCACGTCATGTCACATCAGTGATGGGTGGTTCAGCCCTTGAAGCCACATGTTGTTGCCATCGTCGTTGTCGCTGTTATCGGTGGTCATCAGTGGTCCTGAGCTGAGCGGGATTTTAAATTTTTAGCTGGTTCACCTCGTTTTTGGGCTATTGAGCCTTTTTTTTGTCCTGTACCCTCCTGTACCATATCCCTCCTCGTTGCAATACACCATTGGCTTGACCCACACACAAAAAAGCCACCTCGCGCGTGCTGCCAAAGCTCAAAGAACAAGACATCCATGTCATGAAAGTACAACTCAGTCAGACTCAGATCCCGAGATGGACGACAGTATATGCGATTGGAATGGGACAATTAATCATTATGTGATGGACATCTCAGATGAGGATAGTAACAATAGCTCAGACTCAGAATGGAGCTCAGAGAGCAGAGAGAGTGATGAGGAAAGTGACAAAGAATGGGACTTGGAATCTGAGGGGAATTGTGTGGTTTTGGAGAGGATGAGAGCCGAGGCTGCACAAGAGCTTGTGAAATTGCTTGAGCCGTCAGCAACTGAGGAACTTATGAAGCCAAAAACCAACAAAGAGTGGAAGGAGGCAGGAAAATCAATGAGGGGAGTCTATACTGGGAGTTCTGCCTGGACCCAACGCAGAAAAGACAAGGAGTTGCAGGATAAGGAGACAAAGGATGCAGTTGAACAACAGAGGTAAGTCCTATCAATGTATTCGGTCACATTGAGCACTGTTAAAAGCTTGCACAATTCAGCCCGAGTGTATCCATAATGCGCCAGTTTTTCAAACCTGCTCCTTCTGATGTCCACCTACGACCACAGCCCCCACCTCCAAACCCTGTTTCCAATCTCAAAGATTTTACGAGCAGGCTTGGGTACACATCAGATGACTCCGAGACTGATTCCAAGAACAATAGTGACAGTGAAATTGTCACCGCCACCTCAAGCCCTTTGCTCTCGGGCCTGATCTCCTCATCGGAGCCAACTCCAGCTTTGGCATCTTCAACAATTATGGCCTCAGAACCACACTTCACAGCTCGTCTACCTCCTCCTTTGAAAAGAAGAAAGCTTGAAATATCGTACCGTGTCGCTTGTCAGCAGAGAAAAGACTTCCGTCATAAAGAGCGTGAACTTGCTCTCAAGGCAGTCACGAAGCTGATTCAGTCAAAGCGAACGACATTCGACGCTGGAAACAACTCGTTACAAGCCACCCGAGCCTGTGCAGCCGAGAGCTGTCTTCGATTGGTTGTAAATAAAGGTCAATCACTCACTGCTGCCTCCATTACTGCCGCCGAAGCATTTGGATTGTCGTCTAACCATGGAGCTCGTAGTGTTCGCGAGTGGACAGGAATATGGATCAAACGGAGAGAATTACCAAAGTCGGGTAGAGGCACTCATGCCAAAACCTTCTCTCTACTTTCGGACCCTGTGTTTCTTGAGGGTATTTGAACATATGTACGCTCCAAAAAATGGGCGACCGACCTGCAGAAGTTGCAGAAGTTTATTAACAATGAGCTTCTGCCTGACGTTGCCAGGGATTATGGGAAGCGGGTCATTGGGTTGGAAATGGTGAAGGGACTCCAGCATTACCTCGAGGTCGAGCCATTCCCTCGCGTACACTACAAGGTCAAGAAGGGACTCTCATTGAAGACAGCAGAGTGAATGTTGAGAGGACAGGGATTTGCGTACACAGAGCACAAGAAGGCGCTTTATTATGACGGCCACGAGCGTCCCGATGTTGTTGGTGACCGTCAAGAGCATTTTGTTCCCGAGTATGATGAGATTCAGGAAAATCTCATTGAATATGTGGTTGGAAAGGTTGATGAGGAGAAGTTGAAGTCTCCCATACAGAACAAGTCCCATGACTGTGTTCATGTCCGGTATGTAATGTGTGCGCACGATGAGATGACTGCCCAAGCCAATGATGGTCGAAAGAAGAGTTGGGGTCCAGCAGATGAGCAGCTGCTAAGGAAGAAGGGTTTGGGTCGTGGAATTCATCACAGCGAGGTGATATGCTTAGCCGTTGGCTGGATGAAGGATGCCGGACAGAGTATGGAGTATGGAAAGAATTATGAAGGTTATTGGAACGGGGAAATGTTTTGCAAGCAGGTAAAATTTTCACTTACTCGTTATCACAACAACTAACCTTTTTGGTAGCTCCGCAAGAAAATTATCCCAACTTTCAAACGTATTCATGGTGCTGGCCATGTTGCAGTGTTTCTCATTGACAACTCGCAGGGCCACTCTGCATATGCAGAGAATGCCCTCCTTGTATCACGCATGAACCTCAATCCTGGTGGTAAACAGGCCATTATGCGCAATGGATGGTTCCAGAACCAGGCTGGTGTTCACGTTATTCAACCCATGGTTTTTCCCCATGATCATCCAACTTGGCCGTCACTTCCAAAAGGGATGAAGGCAGTCCTTCAGGAACGGGGACTCTGGAGGTCTGATCTACTGATGAAATGCAAAGACAGGTGCTCAGGGGAGTCATCAGCCTGCTGCGCGAAGCAGATCCTGGAGAACCAGCCAGATTTTAAGGCTCAAAAGTCACTCGTTCATGAAATTATCACCAAAGCTGGTCATTGTTGCCTCATGCTCCCAAAATATCATTGTGAGCTTAACTTTATTGAATTCTTCTGGGGTTCTGTGAAGAAGTATCTGCGGGATAACTGCGATTATACCTTTGATACCTTGAAGGCCAATCTTCCCATAGCAATGGAATCTGTCCCCTTACAGACCATCCGAAGATGGGAGCACAGGATGGCACGGTGGATGGACGCTTACCGGGATGGTATAGATGCAAAAGAGGCTCAGTTAAAGGTCAAGGAGTTTAGTTCCTGTTGATATAAGTCTCATCGTTGCATTACAGAGGGTATGGGTAGAGTTATGGACCAGCAAACTTGATCTCTGTACCGTCTTCACCAATTCTATGCTGCATGTGATATTACATCAGCTTCCTAAAAAGGAAGGTGGCCAAATTGAAAAGTATAATTTTGGAAGATGAGGTTGGGGGGACAATTCCTCTTACAGTTTTCATCTACTCATTGGAAGCTATTATTCTGTAAGAGGAATAAACATTTGATCTAAAGGGGAAGTGTCAGTACTGACTTGCACAAAACAGGTGGTGACTAGCTGACTGGCACCATAACTTCTAGATTTGTGGCGCGTTTGAGATGCTCTATTATAATACAGTAGATCCCTGATAGCTTCATTCAAAAACTCATAAGTCATTCATTATCGGTAGGTAAATCATGGTCCATACCCTGACTCTAATGCAGTGCAGTGGGATGGAGCTGTGCTCTCCGCATGTCAGAGAACAGCATCAAGGCCTACAATACTTTGCTGTCGTTATCAAGATCAGAAGGCGTTATCTGTACAGTCATCCCCTACCATTTGGGATGCCCCCATCATTCAGGACGTTGGCTTTTCCTGATGCGTTCTTGCGCTGTCCCCTCTCAGACTTGTGGTTTTCCTATCTGTTTATGACCTATATATATGCTATTAGCACTGTGTCCATTCAGGTGAAGTCCCAGAGAAGAAAAATGGGTAATATGTCCAGTTTGGCCTAATATTGAATTCTTGAGGCACGATCAAAGCAGACTGTGCCGTCCAAAACATACTGGGCGTGTATAGTATAGTATCCATCACATTCTTTGCCTACCCAGATGATCGAGAGACATAGAGAGCATGGTGTGGGCGTGCAATAGTGAAGTTGGGCAAAACAGGTTGGTTGAACACCGTTCCAAAGGTCATGTAAATGATGTGATAGCTCACATCTCTCCGCGTTTTGGTCGCTTATCAGCATGATGATGTCACATCCCAAATGGTAGGTTTTCAGTTGATAACAAAAAATTCAACTGATAGTCGAATCATGCAGCTAGCTCCCTCCCTTCAGGCAAGGTAAGTTGCTGAGCATCTTATTCACATAGTATATTTACTTCCTAGATACAACAGCTCAAGGGAGAGGAGGCCTAATGCACCTTAAATCTGTGACCAAGATTTGGCTGTCCCAAATGGTAGGGGATGACTGTAATCTGCTGTAGTGATGATGGTCGGGTTCAAGAAGGTTCAGGGTTTGCTGGTGGATGACACCAGTGGGAAAAAACATTCATTATACACTTCTTACCAGTCAGGGGCAAAGTTTGGTCCAACACCTATTGAGTACTCCTAAGGAGCTTTGAACACCATAACTGTACAGGGAACATATCAGTGCTGCAGAATGATGCAGGCGTTTCAATAGGGATGATCAACAGTAAATATCTAACACGTGTCCTATTAGTATCACCATTTAAAGTCACAGTGCGGGACAGTCAGCTCAATTCAAGGAAGCTCACAGGAGTGCAAACTCTGAGCACTAGCCATGATGCAGATGAATGGTACCCTGGTCATCAAATTCAACACGTAATACACAACCAAGATCAAATGGGTCGGATGCAGTCAGCTCAGACGAGGCCAGTCACGTACTGAGAAAATTCAATTCAATATTGTCAAATGTACATACGAAACTAGTACTTGGCGATGTTACCAATATTTCAATCGGAGGCTGGACAATAAGATGATACTACGTCTCATCTGCATGGACTCTAGAATCAGCAGGGCTATGTTCAGGCACATGGAAGCTCATTTGAGAATACAATGGTATGTCCTCGACAGTTGGTGTGGAACTCATACCCAAACATGCCCTGACAATGATCAGAGTTGGTGCAATCCCCTAGTTAATGAAAGTGTGAGGAGGTGGTCAAAGTCAAGAGAAATTTGCACGCACAGCTGCTAGCACCATGAGCAGGAATGGCTCGAACGGGGGAGTGGTCGTTGTATTGATTATAGCCAAGTGCATGGTGATCATAAACGGATAGATGATTCCAGATTCAAGGCTATCACAAGAATTTGTTGGTAAAAGAAGATTCGGGAGAGGTAGATACAAACATGATTCTAAGGGCCAACCAATACCGCTTCCCATAGGTCGATTTAATCTTACGCTGCTTTGTTGAGCGAATCCCAACCCACCAGATTCGTCCAGCTTCGAGCATTTGGTAAACTTTACATGTCCTATGGTCGATGAATTTCTAGCCTACTTACCAGTCAAAAATGTCAGGATCATGTTGAAAACTCCACTGGTGATAATCATGCCGACAGCGAGAGTCTGACTGTTGTATGCCAGACGATGATTCTGTTCAGAACTCAAATCCCAATAAACAAGGGCAGCCGTGATAATCGTAACAAGCAAGGTCACTAAGGAGTGATTCTATGAGTTGATTTGAACATGATGAGCATACAAGTCTTCAGGTTGGTATATGCACTATCAATGAGAAGGCAAGCAACCACTAGCGAGATCTTCATGATCTTGTTGTTCCATAGGAGGTGACATCTGTGCATCTATTTTCTAAAGTATTAGTGATCACAGTGTCACATTGAACTCAGCACTCACGAGTACAAAATCTGTGAGGACACTAACATTGCAACAGGGAATAAGGACTGGCACAGGTTGAGTCTGAACCATACTCACTTGGCAGCTAAACAAGCATACCACTGCAGTATACTGGAGTATATGATGAGCGCAATCAAGGCTGATATAGCTTTGACTCCTCACTAGCCAGCAAACTTGAGAGTATTGTACGCAACTTGATATCGGTTTAAATCCGAATTGTCCTGAGTCTTCAGGGCGCCAAATTCCACTGTTGACCAGTGAAGTATATCCACCGTCTCCACAGGGACTATGCTTGAAGACACGACAAACATCAGGATGGTCCAGGTTAAATAGAGCTTCCGATGAGAAAATACTGGGCCACAGCACAGAACGTACACACACAGCCCAAACAGCAGGGTGTATACGCCTGGACGGTCTTCGAGATTTAGCTTCAGTGGCTCTCGAATGACACTGAGGGAACGACGGACCGTAAACAAAATAAGCTATCTGGAAGAGATGAGAAATTCCATTTGTTCTGACGGTCACACGGCGGGATTTTCGATGTCCACTCGTGCTTTGTATGGTGATGTCCAGTCAGTTGTCCAGTCAGTTGTCCAGTAGGATGTCCACTCACAGTCTGTGACCAAAATCAAACAAAAACTGTTTATTCATACAAGCATTGCTGCATTCCAGCCTTGATTATTCTCATAAAAGGGATCACCACCCAGCAAGACTGGCTTACAGTACCCAAGCCCCAGGTCTGGCCTCTGGTCAATGGTTCTTGCACCTCCCTTTTGAGCCTGGACCTCCCTGGGGCTGATACCTATCTTTCTCTTTGAAGTGACAAGGGGAACCTTTGAAAGAACCGTGGTTTTTGAATGCCGTGCAGCATTGGCCCTCCTACAAGACCTCCTGTACCTTCGGCACACCCATTTGTAGTTGCCCAGTATGGTGATCAGTACTTGAAGCACAAAGAAGCACAACGATGCGGATAAGTGAATGGAGAATTGACGATAAGCTATATCAGGAAGATCACGTGATGTGATTATCCTTTTATAGTTTATCAGCCCCTTTCCTTACACTTAGACCCTTGTGTCTTTCCGGCATAACATCTTCCCATCTGCTCTTTCCACTTCCCTGGACCCGACGTTTCATGGCCTCTACAAACTGTTGAACCCTGAATTAGAACAACTGTATTACAGTGCAATAAATGTGGTGGCTTCTGAAAGTACATAAGGGGACACAAAGTCCTTACCCTTCACAGACTGTGTCTGTGTGCCTGATCCAAGCACCGAGCACCAAGACTTTGGATCTGGTATGAGCACAAGTAGCTCGCACTCTGCTCTTTGGCAGTTTAATTATGCTTGCTGGGCAAAAAAGGTCAAACCTGTGACGATTTCCTGCCTATTAACAGCACATCTGTGACTGTATTGTGACTGACAAGCAGTGGACATCCTACTGGACAACGGACTGGACAACTGACTGGACATCACCACACAAAGCACGAGTGGACATTGAAAATCCCGCTGTGTCACAGGACTATTCAAAGTTCACCAAAAGCGTAATTCGTGGGAAAAACACAACTTGGGTGGCTTCGAGAAGAAGGATCGCATCGTTTGCCATGATTTGGGGAACTTAAAGATTGTGGTGACCAATTCTTGTCCAATCCTTTCCTTTATGTCTATGCACTTCTTTCCTCTCCGGCGAAACGGTTCGAAAAATGCAAGGTGGAGCGGCAACAAACAAGATGAGATATTGTCGAGGCTCATCTACGTCGCTCAGGCCTTTTGGAGGTAAACCCTCTGTACCGGCACATGAGCTACCAAGAAGAAAGGGTGTTCGTGATTAGCCAGAGCACCTAGCTTTGGAGTAGATTTGAGGTGTTTCCACGGAACTGAACTTGAAACCGCTTATCGAGCTACCTCTTGTGTCTCGATTTAAGCGAAAGCTGCCATCGAGGCACCAGCGCGGTGGAGCAGATGGCCTTCGGCCACCGAGGCCCGGGCCATCGCTGACTAGCTGGAGGTAGCCTCAGTAGACTGGACATCCCCGAGTCGAGTAGCGCACACAGTTCAAACCGCTCGAATCCAGGTATTATTTTGTTGAAGGTCCAGAAAGTCTAGTGGATAACACCACTTAATGGAATGAGATGATATCTTGGCTTCACCCTCACGCGGAGAGAGCCCCAAGCTTCATCATCGAGCGAAATACGAATATATGTAGTTTTCTTGGTTTTGTGAAGGAGAGGTTTGAGGTTGAATGCGAAGTCTGAATCCAGTGCACCTCGGATATTTCCCACCAACAGGTCTATTATCTTCAGCGTCGTGACCCTTGCTGCCCCAACAACAATCGCTCTCCTTTTGCCCTCCATCCTCCTATTATATCTAGAGTGACGTGGCCATTTTCGAGGAAGTGGGATCCACCCGGACGGGTATCGTGTTATTCGTGATGGTGGTAAAGAACAGAGGATGACAAAGCCGCGCGTTCTCTTTGTTCGACACTACGTTACCAGTGGTTCCAGTTGGCCTGGGACTCGGACTCGCAATCCTTTTGGCAAAACATGGGGCTTATGTCTCGATTTCTGTGAGAGACAAAGAGATAGTTGGAGGCAGTGTCGGAGGAAGTCGAGGTGCGTTAATTTCTGATTACTCACGCCTCGCTCAAACCGCGCTCTTTTCAACGCAGAAAAGCTCGTCAAAGTCCTGAATAAATCCTTGAATCCTATCCTTTCTCATCGAGTGACCCTCAGGATGCTGAAGACGACACTCAAGCCCCATAGAGGCACAGCATGATCCGACGTGGTGTCATTCAGCTCAGCTGAGGAACTGTGTCGAATAGATTCCAGGATCATTGAAAGGGGGGTGTTTAGCTTGTCGTGGGCTTCTGGGTGCTCTGAAGGTGCGTTCCATCTTGCTCTTGGCCTGTGGGAATGTTCTGAGCAGGATTAGGCAAACATGAACCGAATCGTCCAACGGAAGAGACTCGGACACCGAGGAAAACTGGCGTTCTCGCAATCTGTAGCACCCACGGTCGTTTTCTTACAACTCTATATCCCATCATTGTGGCTTTACGATTAAGGCACAACCTCAAATCAACAATACCTCATATATCTTTCTGTTATCGCTTCGCCATGTTGGAGCGCGTCGTGTTCCGTTCGCCGCAGGAATCCCCAAGGCGCGGCTCGAATATGATATTCATAATATCCCATCGGTATCTACAGTGCATTGGAGATTGCGCAACAAGAAAAAGGCGGGGATGGTTTCAAATACAGTGACAACGTTACGTTTCCATGGCAGAGGTATACTCACTTATATCTCCCGCGTCAAATCAAGTTCTCTGTTCCTCGTAACCATAACCTTAGTGCCATTTTCCACGCAGGGCACACGAGGTACTTCCATTCCTCGAGATAAACCAAGAGATCGCTCAGTCAGTCGGAATGAGGCTGAATAGTTGTTGCGGGAATAGGTCGCGTCCGTGTCTTCTACCATGTGAATTGATAGACGTGTGAGGACGATGATCGGTGTAGGCGCGATACCCTGTGAACGGACGCATCAACAGAGAGTTTTTTAGGACGGTCCACAGATCAACGAACGGCAGTAAGAACGACCAACGGAAACGTATCGAGCGGCGGATATGGCCCAAAGTTGATGACAAAGAGGTGTAAGATCATAACGAGTGGATAGAGCATCCCCGATTCAAGACTGGAGGATGAGGGAGAGTCAGCCCTGGCAAGTAAAAGAAGTGTGGATGCTTGACGTTATCTTATTGATAGTCCTGATTGCTCTTGTCTTCGACGGATCGAGAGCACGCGTAATCCACCATATTCGTCCAGCTATGAGGAGAATATCAGCTCTTTATCCTATGACATAGTATCCAGATCACTCACCCGTCAGCAAGGTCAGGGCTAAGTTGAATGAGGCGCTGATGATAAGACTAACAACTTGGACATTTTGAGCTTTTGCTGCCAGAATCACGTTTGCTTCAATACTCATGTCCTCGCGTCCTATCTGTGTCATGACCGTGCCAGCTATGCTCACGACTTGGGTTACGATCCGAGTCAGTAACAAGAGGACGGGAGGGAGTGGAATTAGAGACCATTGATACCGCAAGATAGAATGGCTAAAGGCACTGCGAGGTATTTTCTCGATCCCCATATCACGTAGCACCTGTAGATCTGAGTTTTGCTCAGTGTCGAGCCATTAAATGATCATTCATACAGTACTGACGAGCATGGAATCTGCAACTATGCTGTGAGCACCGTTAAGAAGGCTCTCACTGTCAGGTAATGATCTTGGCTTACTTTGCAAGAATGCACAAGATCCAAATCAATGTACTGGAAGAATATGTATGGGCATCACCCATGCAATTATGCCGGAGGTGTATCACTCACCGTAGCACAACGCTCATTCGGTTGTGTCCGAGTGAGAATTCTTGAAGAGCTCGCAGATTGTTGTCCTTAACGGAAACGTATTTCACAGTTGACGCGTTCAAGGCCAGCATCATCTCCGCAACGACTGTGGAGGTTGATAGTAAGAAGAGAATGGAGGTCCAAGTTATGTAAAGCTTGCGACGGTGTATTTCGCCTCGTTGGAGGACGTATACGCATAGACCAAAAAGTAGAACGTAGAAACCTAGTGCAGAAATAAGACACGATGTCGATATAGACGAGTCCTGGAACTGACCGTATACGATGCACATTACCTATTATGTGCTATGAATACGCAATTGAAGGAACACAGAGAATATGGGACTGACCAGAACTGTGACTACGGGCAGGGTTATGACCTGCCCAACCTGTAGGAGGGGTAGATATCTGTCAAAGAGGGTGGAATTTGACATAGGAATGGGCCTGGGGCCAGGTGATAACTCGCAGTGCCCGACCTGTACACCCTTTTGTACGATGCACGGCGTATCCGAAGTCCCCTTCATCTCCTTATAGACATGAAACGACCGGAAGCTCGTACCCTAAGAATGCAGTATGGTACAATGGAGCTGACGACCCCGTGTATACCAGCTAGAACAGCATCAGGGCTGACAAAGGATGGCTGTCGTCGTCGAGATCGGAAAGCGCTGTCTGATGGTGATGGTTGGGTTCAAGAAGGATCGGGGTTTGCCGGTGTGGCATGCGCCGGTGGGACACCACTTTCCCGCGCTTCTCATCCTACTAGCAAGCTAAAGAGTTGAGGCTCAACAGATGCGTATCGAGCAACTTCGCCTCGGGAGTTTGCATAACCATAAATAGAAAGAGCGAGTGCTGTGCGATAGATGCAGATGCTATATGGTGGATCAGCAGTATATGACGAGTCGTGTCCTATTGTTATCAAGGATCGCGCTTTGGAACCATCCCGGGTCGCTACCTTATCCGCGAAGCTGTCTCGGTACAGGAGGTACCTAACTACAACTTGTGGCGCCCAAATCAGATTATTCGGATGTAATAGCTCCGTCTAGATGGCACAGTCGGGAAGGTATCTTCAAGATTCAGACAGGTCATCGTTGTATAGTAAGCTTGTATGCGGAGACTTTACAATCCTACAATCAGAAGGGTGAAAGACGAAATCATTACGCGTACTACACCTCGCCAGCCTGTACTTCAGAGTCAGTGGTGCTACGCTTGGGCACACGAAAACTGATTTGAGAATACGAGGGTATGTCCTCGACGGTAGGCGTAGAGCTCATACCCAAACGCGCTCGAACGATGATCAGAGTTGGTGCGATTCCCTATATTGGCGGCTATGTGAGGAGCTGATCGAGTTGAGAAAGATTAACACGCACAGCTGCTAGTACTATAAGCGGGGACGAGTCGAAGGGGGGATTCGACGAGACGTTAACAAGAACCAGGTGCATGGCCATCGTGAATGGACAGATCATCCCGGATTCAAGGCTGTCTCGATAACATGTTGGTGAAGAAAGTCAGATTGCAGGAGCCGAAGACAAACATGATTCTGAAGATAGGTTGATACCTTCCCTCAGAGGTCAATTGAACACCCGGAGGCTTCATTGCTCGAATGCCGATCCACCAGATACGCCCGGCTTCTACAAATTAGCAAACCCCACAAGTTGTGATCGAGCCTACTGACCAGCCAGAAAGTTCAGAACCACATTGAGAGCTCCACTGGCAACCATTGAACTGGCAGTGAGTATCTGACCTTCCGATGCCAGCCACCTTTCCTTTTGGACTCTCGATCCTTTTGGCCAAGAGCCACCTTGCTCGTTCCGATGAGTAATAGCACTGGAAAATCGACCTTTTCAGCAGCAAAACGACAAGTATAGAATTTGATACCACGCGCCAGTGACGAGGAAGCAGGCGGCCATTAGAAAAAACGTCATTCGCCTGTTGTTACAGAGGAGGTGGCATCTGTGTATCTATTTAACTGAGCAGTGAGCGGCTCCTCAAAAATTTCCCATGGGTGGCCAGCAACAACGAATCCAGGACTTACGAGGACGGAGTCTGCAAGGATACTGTCTTTTGTTAGGCGTTGAGTGGGATATTATAGACCAGCTTTGGAGTCATACTCGCTTGGCAACGATATAGATGCATGATCTTAGTTCGCTGCATTACACAATGAGCGTGATTGAGCAGCGGGCAGCGCAGTTCACTCACTAAATGACAAGTTGAAGTGTATCAATCCTGGTGAGTCCTGAATAGTCATGGGATTTGGCGGCGCCGAGAAACAGGTTCGAGTTATGAATGGTTTTAATCGTCTCCACAGCAACTGTACTTGAAGAGGCAACAAACAGGAGAATCATCCACATCATGTAGAGTTTTTGATGGTGAAAAACTGGCCCATGACACAAAACGTATACACATAGCCCAAACAGTAGGCTGTATATGCCTGTTAGTCCCCGGTTCCATTATTCTTTGAATCATGTGGTGAACGACAGGGACCGACCATACACAAAGTAAGTTATCTAGTTGAGATGGGGATTCTCGTCATCTGAATTCCGTCGCAAAGTGATTCGAAGCTCACCAAAAGCGTAACTTGTGGGTTGAGAGGAACTTGGTTAGCTTCGATATCAGGTAGATAAACGCTAGGGAGCGTATCGTTCGCCATGATCTAGGGAACCAGTCTGATGTTGCTACTTCTCACTAGGCCCCTTCGTTCATATAACAATCAGGCTCTCCCACCCCACAAAACGATGGTCAATCAAGTAACAAATGATGAGATGTCATCACGCCGAGTGGAGACGGTCAAATCAGGATTTGGCGTCCACCCCAGTGTTTAGGGGGCAAGGCCGCCGTAAAACATCATCAAGAGGTACTGAGGGAAGGGATTGTTTGTGAGTAATAACCAGAGGACCGGCCGTGGTTAGTAGAAGAGGCATTTTCACGGAGTTAAACTCAGAGAAAACTGCCCTCACAGCCTCCCGTGGGAGCGAGCGAACGCCACCAGCGAGACACGAACGTGGTAGACTCGTGAATGACCCCGAGACCATCACGGAACTCCTTGTGTTTATCACCGCTCGAATATTTCTGGAATTTTGAGAACATCAACAGTACCCAGGATAGCGGATTTCACCAAAAGTCCAGAGGAACTACAGTAGATCGGATACCCTCGGGGCAGCTCACAGGTGCTTCGAGTTCCTAGTATTCTGACGTCGAATATCCAGAAAATCCAGTGGACTGTGGAAAATGCTACTTTTCGAGATGAGATTTATAATCGAGCCTTGGAGAGGAGAGTCCTAAGCTTGATTGTCGAATGAGGTACAAGAACCATTAGCCTTCTCGGCGATGTCAGTTGAAGGCACTGAAGGTACATTTGAGGTTATATAGGAATTCTGAATCAAGGTGCACCAGGACCTGGGCTACTCCCCTATAGGTCCGGCCCTCTGGAGGCCCAAAACCGGCCTCAAATATGCAATCTGACTTGCCTTATTTGGAAGGAGAATATGCAATATGGGCTGGGGGTTGTCACGTTTAGTCACGCTCGTCACCAATGTTCGACCTTACCGAGGCTTACTGGTACGTGTGAAATCGTCGCGAGAGGTGATAAAACCCAATAAACTCGACAATTCGCTGCAGAAGCGTGATTAGATGCGATTTGGCTAAGAACAGCCTGCTGGCCTACCTCAGCATGGATGGTAAGATAGCTCAAGACAGTTGAATTGGTCCTGAAAAATGCAATTTGGGCCGGAAATTCTCCTCAAATAGCCTCAAAAATGTAAAATTGAGACGGAAAAATTGCGGTTTTGGGGCCCTCAAAAATGCAAACTCGGGCCGGACCTATAGGGGAGTAGCCCAGGTCCTGGTGCACCTCGGATATTTCTCGCCACCAGGATCTGCATCCTGACCCCTGTTACACCAACAACGATCGCTCTCCTTTTGTCTTCTGTCATCCTGTCATCCGCAGCGATGTGGCTATTTCGAGGAGGAGCGGAGCCACGCGGACATCCTGTATGATGAAGTTGTTCGTGATGGTGATAAAGAAAAGAGGATGACAAAGCCGCGGCACGTTCTCCTTGTTCCTACATGATACATCAGACTCGCCCTCGCAGCTTTTTCAACAAAACATGAGGCTCGTGTTTCGATTGTGAAGTTGTGATTCGTCGTTAGGTATAAGGAGAAGCTGAAGAGAGCGTTGGAAGAGAGCGTTGGAGGAGATCGAGGTACGTCCCTACCTGATTACTACTCTCACCGTGTCGCTCAAATTCGACTCCTTTCGCCCGGAAGCTCGTCAAAGTCCTGAGCGGATCCTCAGTTTCTATTCTTTCTCACTAAACCACCTACAAGCTGCTGGGGACGCGCTGAACGCGGTATCCGCGCTCCTGCAGGCAAAGCATAATCCGACACGGTATCTGATATCCCTATGCGCAAGATCAGCTCAGCTGGGGAACTATGTTAAATAGGCTCTGGAATAGGCTCTGGAATTGTTGAAGATGGGGCGGATATCCTATAGTGGGCTTCTGGGAACTCTGAATTGATGCGTTCCATTTTGCTCTCGGCCGGTGGAAATACTTTGAGGCTTAGGCATACACGAACGGATCGTCTAGCAGGAGAAGCGACACCGAGGGAGACTGGCGTTCTCGAATCCTACAACACCAGTCTTTCTCTTCCAACGTTATGTCCCGTCGTCTTATGACTGAGGATCAGCCCTCATCAACAATGCCTCATATACCTTACTGTTATCGCTTCGCCGTGCTGGAACGCGTTGTGTACCGTTCGTCGCAGAAACCCTCAAGGCGTGACTCGGATATAATACCCATAATCAGTCCCATTGATTTCCATAGTACATTAGAGATTGCGCAACACAGAAAAGGCGGAGATGCTTTCAAGTCCAGTGATAACGCTATGCCTCCAACAACGGAGGTAGATTCATTTATATCTCCCGCGTCAAATCAAGTTCTCTGTTCTCTGGAACCATGACCTTAGTGCCGTCTTCCACGCAGGGCACACAAGGTGCTTCCATCCCTCGAGACAAGCCAAACGATCGGTCGGTCAGTCGGAATGAAGTCAAAAAGTTGTTGCGAGGATAGGTCGCGTCCGAGTCTTCCACAACGTGAATTGACAGATGTGTCAGGACAATGATCAGCGTAGGCGCGATACCCTGTAAATGAAACTGTCAGCAGCTTTTAGGAATATACAGAGATTGACCAACAGCGGCAAGAGTGACGAGTGGGAAGGTGTTGAACGGTGGACTCTTCTGGAAGTTGGAGACAGCGAGGTGTAAAATCATAACCAGAGGATAGAGCATTCCGGATTCGAGGCTGGAGGAAAGTGTCAGTCCTTGGCGAGTGGAAGAATATGACAGTGTAGCGTTAACATTATCTTGTTGATGGTCCTAACCACTCTCGTCTTCGATGGATTAACAGTACGCGTAATCCACCATATTCGTCCAGCTGTGATAAGTGTTTGACTCTGAGCTCTGTACCATGTCATCATAGTCTGCGTCGCTTACCCGTCAGCAAGGTTAGGGCCAAATTGAAGGAGGCGCTGGTGAGAAGCGCAACAGCCAAAAAAGTTTGGGCTTTCGCTAACAGGATCTGATCCGTTTCGGTACGCGCCATGACCATGCCAGCCGTGTTGACGACTTGTGTTACGATCAGTCACCGAGAAGACGGAGGGAATGAACCCAGATACCATTACTGGGGCAGGAGAAAATAGCCAAAGACGCAGCGACATATCTCCTGGATCCCCATATCACATAGCATCTGTAGATCTATGTATTCTGTTCAGCGTCAAGCCGCCATGATCGCATCATCATTCATGTATGAAGTACTGACAAGCATGGAATCCGCAACTATGCTGTGAGCGTGGTTAACGATGCTTCCACTGATAACGAGCTTGGGTGTAACCTACTTTGCAAGAATGCTCAAGATCCAGATCAATGTACTGAACAGAGTCGCGGTATCGATGAGCGTTATGCATGCACTTGTGCCAGCCATGTATTACTCACTTTAGGTCGACCTTCAATCTGTCGCGACCAAAAGGGTGTTCTTGCAGAGCTTGCAAATTGTGATCCGCGGCAGAGAGGTATTGCACAGTGGACGCGTGCACTATATTGATGGTCATCAGGACGACATTGGCGGTGGAGAGAGCAAAGAGGGCGGTTGTCCAAGATATGTAAATGCTGCGTCGATGCACCGGTCCTCGATGGAGAACATGTATACATAGGCCAAAGAGCAGAACGTAGAAACCTAGGTAAAAAGGTAAGACCCGACATGTTAGTGCCGACGAGTTTTGAAATTGACCGTATACAATGCACATCACCTAATACGCAGTAGACGTCGTGAGTGAACAGGGAAGACTTGGGAGTCAGACTAAGAGACTGACCAAAACCGTGACTATCGGGTTCTTTATGACCTGATCGACGTGTGGGAGTGGCGGATATTCAGCTGGGAGGGTAGAGTTTGACATCGACGTAGGAATGGGTTCGGGGCCAAGTGGCAGCTCGAAGGAGTGAAGATGCCCAACCTGTACACCCTTTTGTACGAGGCTTCTGCCCGTTTGGAATTGCCTCTAGCCGACTGCTCCTTACATTCAGGTAACAGCGATCTTTAGCTTCATCAATGATCACAGAACTGAGGATATGATTCGGTGAAGACGGCTTGGATGCATGGCGTTTGCTCTACTTACCGGAATGCGAACAAGGGAGATGGCCCTATCAATCTTCAAAGCCACAAAGGGTCGCCCTCCCCACCTTGATGCGGCAGTTCCCTGGCATTGTTCGAAGAACCCATGAGTCGTTCATTGTTGCCAGAGATAAAATTATGGCTCGTACCCTGAGAATGCAGTACGGTTCCAGATGGAGCCGCGGTCCCCAAATATAAGAGAACAGCATCAAGGCCGCTAGATTATTTCTGTCGCCGTCCAAATTTGTGATCATGATAGTCGGATCTAAGAGGATTGAATGGTTTGCCGTCGAGCATCACTGATGGGAAACCACCTTTCCCACGCTTCTCACTGTGAGAGGCCGCCGAATCTCTGAGTACTTGAGTCTTTACCCAGCACGTTTTTGAGCCAGTACACCGACAGTACACCATTTCAAGGTCGCACGTCGGGCGCTGCTAATCAATGGATCCTATAGTATGAATAACCAGGAGTACCTGATATAGATAATACGCGTTCTATCATGATTATCGAAAGTCATATCTTGGGATCATCATCGCCTTCAGCCTCGCTTGAAAGCGCCCGAACCTCGAGCCATCCGTGATTTACTAGTGATTCGACTGATTCATCGTCTATAATGAGATCGAGTCATCGAATGGGTCAGATGCAGCCGCTCTGCTCAAATAGGGCTAGTAGTCGGGTATCATCGAGGGGATTCGAGCAAATTTTATCGAATCAACATACAAAACTATCCTGTTCCGTTTGCACAATAAATAAAACCAGCGCGCCGACCCGAATATCAGCACGCGCCTATAAGCATATGGTCAGTATATTCACCTCCTTGAGACCCTTCTGAGTACACACAGGTGATTTTCCAGCTAAGTTGGAAATTTGAGGTCAGCGCGCGGTGTGTGGTCTTCGGCGCGCATGAGGGCGTTCGAGGCGCTAGAAGTTTGAGTTTGATTAGCATGTCCATTTCAGGCCATTTCTAGGCCCGATATTGACAGGTTCGTCTATACCATACCGTCAACACTTCAGATGGCCCGAAAACATAGAAAGCAGTCTACAGTCGACATAATACTGACATGGACGACGTGCACTTTGGATGCAGAATTTGAGAAAATTATGAGATCCTTTCCTGTTGTGTGATGGTCTAGACCTTTCTCTGATAAGATGTAGATAATATCTAATGACGTCCACTGTTAGGGAGATCACGCTGAGGCTCCCGAAATAAACAGATGAGATTTGAAGATGATGTCACGGGACAGATAAGATGAAATGGGGATCTCTGTCCGATATCACCGAGTATACCCGAGGGCCCTCAAAAGGGTCCAGACTTTCATAAAACATTGTAGAAAAACATAACTTCTTGTCATGTTTTGCCAACTGGCGTCCGTATTTCAGGCCATATATCAACTATAATAAGCCCAAAATGCTCGATACGATATATATGACTCAATCAAGACTTTGGAAAATGCCGGAAAAGACATCTCTCACTTCTGCGCCTCGAACGCCCTCATGCGCGCCGAAGACCACACACCGCGCGCTGACCTCAAATTTCCAACTTAGCTGGAAAATCACCTGTGTGTACTCAGAAGGGTCTCAAGGAGGTGAATATACTGACCATATGCTTATAGGCGCGTGCTGATATTCGGGTCGGCGCGCTGGTTTTATTTATTGTGCAAACGGAACAGGATACAAAACAGTATACAGAGATGTTACGATCTCATACGCGTACTACGCCTCGTCTGCCCGCGTGGAATGAGCGGTGCTACGCTCGGGCACACGAAAACTCATTTGAGAATACGAAGGTATGTCCTCGACGCTCGGTGTGAAACTCATACCCAAACGCGCTCTGACGATGATCAGAGTTGGTGCGATTCCCTGGATTGGTGACTGTGAGGATTTGGTCGAGTCAAGAGAAATCAGCACGTACAGCTGATAATATCAAGAGCGGGAGTCCGTCTATCGGCCCGATCTCTGTTGTGCCCCTAGTATTAGTTAGAACCAGGTGCATGACTGTCGCGAATGGATAAATCATTCCAGATTCAAGGCTGTTGCACGTATTTGTCGGTCAAAGAAGTTCCGGGAGAAATGAACACGAATATGATTCCAAATACCGACTGATATTTCTTCGCATAAGTCGATTTAGCTCCCAATGACTTCATCGGGCGAATGCCAATCCACCAGATTCGTCCAGCTTCAATCAATCAGTATTCTCATAGTAATTTTCCACAAATCTCAGTGGAACTCCGGCCTACCAGTCAAACATGTCAGAATCATATTGAGGAATCCACTGGCGATCATTGCACCAAAACCGAACGAATTTCCTTTGGCCATCATATCACGGGTTTGCTCAGTCTCTTGACCATTATGATAGCCTAGGGCAAGCATAATTATTTCAGTGACCAAGAACACTGTACGATCTTCTTTGTGAGCGGTTGACATTGAATATTCAGCTTAAAATCCTACGTGCCATTGACGATGAAGCATGCACCTGCTAGCGAGAATGTCATTCGCTTGGTATTCCAGAGAAGATGGCACCTGTGTATCTATTAACCCGTGCTCGTGGGATTAGTGAAGCCCAGAGTTTATATTTCACCATTGACGCCAATTTCAGCACTTACGAGCACGGAATCCGCGAGGATGCTATCATTTGAACAGGATTGAGACATATGCGTGCCGATTATGGCTTCCACTCACTTGACAATGATGAAAGCGGAAAACCTCAGGATACTGAGATACACAATGAGTGAGATCTGGGAGAGTATACAGCGTTCTTTTCTCACTCGATAACAAGTATGAGGATATCATCCCTGAGGTCATGGCTCAAAGTTGAATAGTCTCGTGTCTCGAGGGCCCTGAAGTATACCATCGACTCGTGAAGTATCTTGAACGTCTCCACGACAATTAAGCTCGAAGCCACAGAAAACAGGAGGATTGCCCAGATCGCATAGATTCTTTGATGACGGAAGACAGGCCCACGACGCAGGATGTATATGCATAGCCCGAACAACAGGCTGTATGTGCCTGATTTAATCGGCCACGTTAGCTCTCTAATTTTGATACGAAAAGGAGACAAAGGCGGACCGTATAGAAAGTACGACGTCTGGTCACAATTTGAATGAGATCTTTCAATTACCTCGATGGCCTGCAGAGAACTACGCAAAAAACTCACCAACAGCGTGACCTGAGAGTGAATGACGACGACTTTGGTGCCGAAGAGAGCCTGATACTCTGAGTTGTGACCTAAATTATTCACCATCTGGGGGAATGGTCTGTGGTTGATACTCCTCGGAGGGAAAGAAAAAATTTTGAAAGACCCCTTCCTCCACTTCTATATATACTACACTCCCGCCATAACACGCATGAACAGACTCTTCGGATGAAATAACATCGATTCACGACGCTGAGCGGAGGTCGTCGCCAAAACCAAGTTTCAACGCCCACTCGTAGAATTTATGACGACTAGGCCCACAGCAAGGAAGAGGTTCAAGCTCGTGAGAGGTAGAAAGATCACTGTAGTCAATTTCGAGTTAACTTGGTGTCATGAAGGTATTGGTACTCAGCGCTCAGCACTCGTGAATACTCTCTCCGAGTCTCTCGTGCCGGTGAGAGCGTATCTGAGCGAACGCCCTCTAGTTCATCACGGGAGTCCCGTGGCATAGTCTATCCCGTCTATCCAGTATGTAAATACCTATGCGACTTCATCAATTCGTCGGCCGTCCGGAATGATCGTATGTCCTGGATAGAATAGTACACATAAACTTGCTCGCAGATAGCTCAAGTTTCAAGTATTTTGGTGTCGAAACCGGTTTACGGGATGAATTCCGTTCTCCACTTTCGCGGGGAAGATCCTGAACTTGATGTTCGAATAAGGCGTAGAAACAGCTGGCTCGGCTATACAAGCTGAAGGCATCAAAGGCACATTTGAGGTTGAATGGAAATTTTGAATCGAAGTGCACCTCGGATATTTCCCACCACCAGGGTCTACTATGTTGAGCGTCCTGACCCCTGCTACGCCAACAATAATCGCTCTCCTTTTATCCTCCATTTTCCTTTTATCCGCAACGATGTGGCCGTTTTCGAAGAAGTGGGATCCACGTGGACAGGTATGTTATTCGTGATGGTGGTAAAAAACAGAGAGTGACATTGACAAAGCCTCACGTTCTCTTTCCTTCAGCACTGCTACGTTACCGGTGGTTCAGCTGGCCTGGGACTCGCTCTCGCAGTTCTTTTGGCAAAAAACGGGGCTCATGTGTCAATTGTCGCGAGAGATAAAGAGAAGTTGAAGGCAGCGTTGGAGGAAGTTGAGGTGCGTCTATGCTTGATTACCTTCGACTTGTCTAGATCCACTCATTTTCGCCTTGTTGGACGCAGAAAGCTCGTCAGACTTCGGAACAAATCTTCAAATCCTATTCTTTCTCATTGAGCGACCCTCAAGCTGCTGAAGACGCGCTGAACGCGGCATCCGAACCCCATGGAGGCAAAGCACCCGACGCGGTATTTCTCTGCGCAGGATCAGCTCAGCTGGGGTACTTTGTCGAACAGACCCCAGAATCATTGAGAAATGGAATGGACAGCTCGTATTGGGTAGCTGCACACTCCGCTTTGGTACGCTCTGCCTTACTCTCGGCCAGTCGAGGCATCCTGAGAAGACCTAGGTGTATGCGAAACGGATAGTTCAGGAGAAGAAACCCGGAAAGTTGACGTTTGTTTCCTCTATTGTGGGGTACATGTCCTTCGTTGGGTACTCCTCATATTCTCCGGCAAAGCATGCCTTGCGAGGTGCGTTGATCGCAATATTTCGGAGACCGCCCACACTTTATCTGATCAGCTTTGACTCAGGTCTAGCTGAAACATTGAGATCCGAACTGCTCTTGTACGATTGCTCCGTGCACATATGTTTCCCTGCTACGATATACAGCCCCGGTTACATTGAAGAGAACAAGACAAAACCACCCATCACGCTAAAGATAGAAGAAACGGATGAGGGCCAGACGCCTGAACAAGTTGCCATGGGGTTATTCAAGGGCGTACAAAGGGGATACTTCCATATCACGACCGAACTACTGGGCGATATATTCCGTTCATCAACTCGTGGTGCTACGCCGCGAAACAATCCGGTGCTTGATGTGGTCTACGGGTTGATGGGAAGTGTGAGTTCATCGTCAACATCATAGTTGGTTGGAAGCGCTGATTTTCTCGTTACCGGCAGATTGCACTACCCATATGGCGAAACAGTGTGGATAGAACAATCAAGGGCCATCGAGAAGAGCACGCGAAGTACTTGAAAGACAAGGGAATCCTGAGTTGATCTACGTAAGTACATAAGAATTTGATTGTGAATTTGACTAGCCACATTTCTCACGACGGTCTTGCAGTACCTGTACTGTACCTTACATACCCACTGCAGTGAAAGACTTCTCCATTTTAGGCGTCTACAGAGGCCGCCTGATTCTGACTCGAACGCGCGACGGTCCCCCGCTCCAGCCTCTCAACGCTCTCCCTCCAGGGTCCCCATATTCCATTTGGTATTGTACATATACTTACTGCGAAGCATGCTCGCTACTCCGCTTTCTTGTTATGCAGACTCAGTCTGGATACGGCATTGCAGGCGTCCCCTTGGGCGTGTGCCCCCAAAATACGGAATTGTAGTGGATGTGCCGCTATGAAACACCCGCTCATGCTGGCTCGTAGTCTTGTCCCCATATTCTTCTGACCAGCCGCATCATGCATGACATCGAGGAAAGGTGAGGAAGGGGTATAAAAGGTGAACAAGAAGTGAGCTTGAGTCTGCAGAATCGACTAGACATCCCAAACTTGAAGCAGTATGCAAGTCAAAGCCAACCTTCTCAACCTCATCGTCTTCCTCGGCTTCTCAGCCACCCTCAGTGTCGCTCAGAACAGCTGCACCGCTGTCGCGTACCTTGGACATACCGGTAACTCCTGCACCAACGCGGAGCTCGGAGACGCTAAACAGAACGGAGCCGGCTTCGGTGCTTGTGAGCTCGTCACGAACGCTCAGTGCGTCCTGACGGAGCAGAGCGAGGGTGACTGTGCTATTCACCTCTACTCTGACACCAATTGCCAAACACCCATCACCGGAGGGAACACTATCATGTGTGGCGAGCCATCGCAGAACGTCGATTTCACGTCGTTCCAGATCGAGTGCGCCTAGAGCGAAGGTGACTCTTTCTTCCGTGCCCCGCGACGTATAGAGTGGCTGACAGCATTGATAGGCATCTATAAATGGTGGCCATGAAGTAAATAATCATCCGAATGTAAACACTTAAACATATAACCACAATAACTATGCCATGTCTGTGCAATGAAATATCCAATTTGAAGAGATTGCCCCATTGTCTGTCAAACCTCCTTCTAGCTACACAATACTCTCTTTCCTCTCCGAGCCAACGGCCTCTCTGGTCCTTCGGTTGAGCTGTCCCTGCTCACCACGAAATAGCCGAAGGGAGTTTGACATGGCCCCTTCGAGATTCATGCAGTCGCCGCTCCAGATGACTCGTCCCAAAGTAAGCAAACCCAACAGTTCTGTCGCTCATCGCCGCAGAGATGAGGAACTTGCCCTTCCCGGTCGATCGATTTCGATCGCAAAGACTATTGAACCCTCGGGTTGTCGAATATCCGCTCGAACAGACTCTCGGAGTTGGAGGAAACGTTCTGGGGTAGAGGCAAATACGTCAAAGCTAAGCCAATCAATCTTTTCGGCACTACCACGTCCCTGGCTTCCACTCAGCCGTAACGTATGGTGTAGCACGTTACTGTAAAGCATCTTCATTCTTTCCCCTTGGTGAAGGCCCAGTCTGGAGCCGGGGAGCCGCCATTGAATGGCGCGTACTCCCCGAAACGCGGATCTTTTGTAGGTGAGCGCCCCCCAAAAACACATTCATTATTCATGCTGGGTTGTTGGTCTCGCAGCGTTCTTCAATCAGGCCTTCGTCATGCATTACATCGAGAATGGACGAGGAAAGGGTATAAAAGGCGAACAGGATGCGAGCTTGAGTCTGCAGAGTCAACCAGACGTCCCAATCCCAAAGCAACATGCAAGTGAAAGCCAACCTCCTCAGCCTCATCGTCTTCCTCGGCTTTTCAGCCACCCTCAGCGTCGCTCAGAACAGCTGCACTGCTGTCGCATATCTAGGACACTCCGGTAACTCTTGCACTGGTGCAGAGCTCGGAGACGCCAAACAGGACGGCAACGGTTTTGGTGCTTGCGAGCTCGTCACGAACGCTCAGTGCGTCTTGACTGAGCAGAGTGAAGGCGACTGTGCTATTCACCTCTATTCCGACACCAACTGCCAAACAGCCATCGGCGGAGGCAACACTATCATGTGTGGCGAGGCGTCTCAGAACGTCGACTTCACGTCGTTCCGGATCGAGTGTGCTTGAAATAGCAAAGGTGATATTTCTTCCATGTTCTCGATGAGCATTCGGGACTAAAGAGTTTGATAGGCATTCATTAGTATCGCGAAGAATACTGTATTCATCTGTCTGTAAACACGTACCTATGACACATTTGTACAAGACGATATCTAATCCAAAGAGATTATTCCTTGTTTTCATATGCCCACCCTAGTATACGATCCTCTGCTCCAACCTCGGACCAACGACTGGTAAATCCAAGTCAGTCGCCTCGGACCGAACAACAATGGCCTCTCTGGCCCTCCTCAACCCGTCGTCTTCCACCGATGCCTGGTCACTCCGGAACAGCTGAAGGAGGAGCCCGGTGTCCGACATAGCTCCTTCGAAGCTCACTACAGTCACCACTCCAGCTGACTCGTCGTCCCTCATGCAAGTAAACCCATCAAATCCGTCTCCAATGAAGGAGGTCATCGCAACAGAGACGGAGAACGCAAACTCGTCCACAGTCGATGAATGAGAGATAGTTCGGCCCCCGAATGGATCGTTGAACGTGATTGATAGGACTCTTGAACCTTCCGGTCGCTGCATATCCGCACGAACAGACATCCCAGAAAGCTGGAGAAACCGCCCGTCCGTGCGCATCTCACTGAGACTGTTCTCCATCGCCCGGAGGATATTTGAGGCCGGAACACGTTTGACAAGAAGTGCATTATCGAAAGGTAAGATGTCTATCAGGGCGGTTCGGATGAGATTGGGATTTACGGGGAGTGAGAGGATGATTTCAGACCTATCGCATCTCGAACGGTGAGGACGCCAGCTTCGACAACTCGATCGCATCTGATGCCCCCGGAATTGACGAACGCGACTTGGACATCATAGTATGCCTTCACAGCATCCGCGAGCATGTTTCCGAGGTTACTCTCGTAGTTGCGAATTTGGATTCCTCGGCCTTCCAACGGACACAAGGTCACGAACAGAGATTGATGTGATACGGATGAAACGCGTTCGTTCACTGATTTTAGGATGGCATATGCGGCGGAATCTTCCGGGTGTTGTGGTATTTGGTTGAGATCGGGGATGTGTTCGACTACCTCAACCGAAAGATAAGCTCAAATGAAAGACCGAGTCATGCATGATCTGTGAGCTTACCATGAACCTTGTGAACGAATGTCTCCTCGCCAGTGCTTGACCGGGAGACTGTAAGCTGTACCGTGCTGTAGGACCGGAAATCCGTTCCAGATTTTACGATCCTGATGTCTCCTTCGGCTCGATTGGTATCAATTTGGGTGTAGTTCCCTTCTAGCATGAATTCGTGATCGTGACCTCCAAGAATCAGGTCAACCCTTGACATTGAATCGCTGGCGTCAAGGGATGATCGCAGAATTTCAATGTCTTCCGCAAATCGCATATGAGTAACGGCAACGACCAAATCCACGTTCTCTTGCAGACGCAGTTTCTTCGCAATGCTTCTGGCAGCCTCGGGCGGAGACGAGATGTGTGTGTCTTTAGGCAAATGCTGACAATTTGACGGCCAATCCCTATCAGAAAGTTTGGTATCATCACAGAGCAAGAACTAGGGTATGACTCACGAGCCAGCCAACCCGAAGAAGCCAATTCTATACCCGCGACATTCTCTAACCACATACTCTTTTGAGGAAGCGAGCAGTCTACCCTCAGCGCGCCCATGGAATGCATTCGACAAGACCCACGGAAACTCGCATTCCATGGATAATTCCACCAGCCTCTCTTCTCCGTAATCGAAATCTAGTGACAGACCATTGTTATTGAGTCGTTTTCTTGGGATCCGAGAGATAATAGTGCTCTGACCATGATTGCCATAGCACGCGACGTCGATCTTGAGATGGTTCAACAACGGCACGATATGACCACCTTTGAGGACACTGCCTTCAAGAGAGGGTCCGAGTGCATCTCCACTGAACACTGTCAAGGTTTCTGGATCTGCTGACTTTGCATTCCTGAGAGCATGAGAGAATCGAGCGACGAGAGTTGGCTGAGAAACGTGATACTGGATCCTGTGTCAGTGAAGCAAAGTAGCTTCTTGAAGAAGCACATACGACGTCGTTGAAGTGAATGAATCTTATTTCGTCCTCCTGTACCATGCTTGCTGTTGAAGAAGTTGTGTATACTTGAACATGGCCGTATGTGATGGAGTTGTATCTCACGCCTTACCCGTCTCTTGGCCTCTCTTGGCACTCTTTCTTCTTTACCACCAACATCGCCGCCGCCGATTTTCCGTCGATGATCTACGCTCGGTACTCTCGTCTCTCGTGCTATTGTAATATCCCTGAAGCTGTCAAAGCGATAAATAATCATGTTCAAGTGTCAAGATCCCGCTCAGGCCCTATAGCTAGAATGCAGCTCAGGCCACATACCATTCTTGTGGCATGAATGTCACGGATTACAAACAAGGGTGCCACTTGGATGCCACAAGCTAATACAAAGTCCAAGCTGTGCTCCAGTAAGCTCTTTTTCTTGACCCCGACCTTTGACCGCCAATGCCACAAGAAAATGGGCGAATATAAAAGCTCTATCACGACGACCCCATCTACCAGTCATAAACTACGAGTAACTTCGCGCCACTCATCAAACTTCGAAACCCAACGTAAGGAGCTCCCTGATTTCACGCTGGGTGTCCCGACTGAAGAGGTTTTCAGGTTCCTCAACATGTCATCTAACACCAACGCCAACACCAACACTGGCACTCAGCCTCAAACGGAGCAACTCAAGTCTCCTCGCCCACTCAGACGTATTCCTGCCAGGATGCAGTTGAAGCCCGCTGCCTCTCAGTCCGAGGGATCTTCCACCGAAACAGAACGCCCAGCTAACGGAGAGCAAACCCTCTACAATCGACCTTTCGATGGGGACGTTTCGGAATCAGATAACAACTCCAACATCAACGACAGCGAATCCCGTGTGTCCTACAGCTCCGACAACGAGTCAATAATGTCGTTCTCTACTGACGCCGGTTCGCCTCGCGAGTCCAAGTACCCGCACGTGCAAGGAGCTACATACGAAGAATGCGGTGGGGCTCCTTTGGAGGACTATGGATACCGGGATGAAGACAGGCCGGTCAACCGCTTTGGGTTCGCTTCGAAGAGGTCGTTCTGCCGGAACTCGTGCTGCTCTAGAAAGTCTTCCATGTCTTCGATGAGTTCAGTGTGCTCGTCGGCGTACTCTGCCGACCGGTCGGATATGGACGTGGATGAGCCCATGGAGATGTTAAAGTAGAACTCATTTCGTCAGCGATGGACACAGGCTTCAATCTAATAACATGTATCATACCGAAATTATGTCTGTGACTCCCCAGAATACCCCAACACCCTTATGATCATTGCTTCAATCAGTCGACTGCGCATGAATAAGCTGTTCAGCAAGAGCATATCCTGTACCGTTTGATGACCGTCATCACCGCGAAAGACTGCAAGAATACACCCCTTCTCGTCTGAGATCAATAGCTCCGAAGTGAACAATTTTGCGTAGCAATGAAATTGGCCAGCTTGCACTCTTCGGACTACCGGACCGCCCGGACCGGCAGGGGCCGATCAGTCCAAATGTGGGCCTTTGACGCGACTCCGAGACATTTCTTCCCCTCACCATCATGTCCACTAGCTTCTCCACCTGAAGTCATTTTGGCTGTCGTCGAAACCGGATGTACTGACTTCTATGTGAGGCTGGGATGCCAGGCGTGTGGCACGGCCAAGCTTTCGCGTTGCGGCCTACCGTTATGCAAAGAGGGTGGTTAATGTCGACAAAGCGGTATATAGTACGTCCTCAATCTTTCTACAGCCCCGGGTCTATCTTCAGCAGTGATTTCCATCACATTCTTCTCTCTTTAGCTACCTACCAATCTCAATATCATCGAGACGCTCCCCCGGATCACCCTCGACTCTTTACCTTCGGTAGCCCAAGTGTTGGAACTTATCGGGGCATCAGCGCGTGGGTGTGGGCAACACTGGCTGAAGCACTCGACCGGGCAAGCAGGGGCAAGCAGGGTTCGCGTACGTTGACTGGATTTTGGGCTTGGAGCGGCCTCGGTGTGGGGGAGGTCGGTTGATTGAATGATGCGTCTGTTCTGTCGTATATGAATCGGTACTTAATACCGATTTTTAGGCTTGTATCCTATCATGAACATCGTTTTCTATTCGACGGGACAAAAATTAGAATGTTCGTTCTTCTACCTCACGAAACCTCGTGATCCTAATGAATCCTTCATGACTCCAATTGGTCCCAGATAGTCCTAGGTGATCCCGAAAACGGTCCGCCTACTGACTATTTGAAGACGTTGTGGGGCCTTTCTTGACGAACTCAACGTTATTTCGGCAGATGGGACTCATGCTCAGAACACGGGAGCTAATACTGAGTACATATCGGACGTACCATATGCCCTACCCCATCCCAATCACCCTCAGGCACGCACTCACGAGATGCGAGCACTCGCCCGCTAGAAATCGCGGTTCCTCATACCCAATTATCCTGAAGCACAATTTTGTGGAGACATCAAATCAAGACGACTTCTGGTACTCATCTATTCTTTTCCTTTCCTGGCACTCTTAGTTTCGGATAAATGTCCCCGTAATTCTTCTATTTGAACAGCATACTATCCCTTCACGAGCAACTTACCGGAGTTCCTCCCAATGCACGCGTAACTTACTGGCATGCTTTCAATTCGGAAATTTGATGAGCTCTTCCAATGCTCTTGGACATCCCGAGTGGCTCAACTTTAGTCCTCGTCCAGGAGCGAAGAAAGTTGCCACCAACCAGGCCCTGCGTCACGAGCCCTGCATCACTTCAGGAACCTACTTCTCCCAGGTCTCCACTGGCATTCTACAGTTTCGTTCCAACTCATTGACGCTCTTTTTCCGGCGAGATCAAATGTTCATAATTCCGTTCAACGGGCCGGTGTGTCGCGCCTTGTGCACATGACTCGTATTCGCTCGAACCTTGTGCTTTAAAAAGAGCTCGCGACCATCATTAAGCATCGTTCCACCTAGCCGACTCGCGATGTTCAAGGTTCTATTTTTGCTTTCTGCGATTGTAGTTTCTGGCTCTGTGGCCATTCCAGCTTCATCTTTCGTTCTCATTGGAGACAGCACCACTGCCAACGGGTGAGTTGTGTTCTTAGTCTTGACTCGAAGTTTTGGATCTTCATCACGCCCTTTCCAGTACTACGGAGAATAGCGGCGGTTGGGGTAATGGTTTCTGTGGGTCCAATGCAGTCAGTCCGGCTGTACCCTCGGCTCTAGAGCCAAACACACCCTGTATGAGCCTTGACGTGACCACGAAGAAACATTGAATGACGCTACTGCACAGGTATAAACACCGCGAAAAATGGTGCAACAACGGGCACATTCGTTGCAAATGGCTATTTCGACATTTCGAGTGAGCATCCGTGTTCATAGCTCGACAGGGCTGGAACTAACTTCCTTTTGTAGTCAAAGCCATTAAGGCAGAAGTTGCCAAAGGCCGAAAAACTTATGCAACCATCCAGTTTGGTCATAACGATCAGAAGGTTGCCACACCGGAGTCCATGGGAGCCAATCTTACCGCGATGGTCAAACAAGTCCGGTCCGCTGGGGGAGAACCTATTCTCGTCACCCCCCTCACCAGGAGAACTTTCAACAGTGCCAACCAAATTAGCGATTCCCTTGGTCCCTGGGCTGACCAAACAAAGTTGATTGCACAGGTCAGTGGCTTATGCCTGTGTCCAAAAACTGAGGCTCACTCTTGTTCACGACAGCAACAAAACACTCATGTCCTGGACTTGAACGCTGCGAGTATCAAGTACTGCAACGCCATCGGACCCGATGCTTGCCATCGTCTTAACCGCAGTCCAACTGACAACACTCGTACGTATATTCCATTCTCCGTGCAGATGGTGACGTTCATCGTTTCACCTCGCAGATCTGAACCAAGGTGGCACGATCGTATTTGGACGGTAAGTGTTCCTTTCACTCTGCCTTTCCTGGCCAATCTTACATTTCCCTGACTCCAGGATGGTCGCGGATTTGATGACGGCCAGTTTCCCGAATCAATTGCCGATAATCGCCAATCCCGACTTGACTAGGAACATAAGCCTCGGTATTCCCTCGTTCTAACGTCTTATACCACTATCTGCTTGGTAGGATTTACGTTCCTTGTCCTAAATAAAGAGTGTCAGACCTGAAATAATTTCCGACACAACGCCGAGCCTGAGAAATTCGTGATACTTTGCTGTTGACACCACCTTGACACCATCTGAACGTCCAAGGTCACGATTACCCCACCCGTCCCCTCCCATACGCTACGGGCCGTTCGAAATCTGAACGAATCCTATGACCTCAGGAGTGAGAGAGATATAAGAAGAAGATGCAGGGGGCTCCTCGTTCAACAGACCATGATCATGTTGCGCTCTTTGGCCTTGGTAGCTTTGCTTCCTACTTCGATCTTCGCGTTCCAAGCGCCTCCTAGCTCCTTTGTTTTGGTAGGAGACAGCACGACAAAAGCAAAGTACGTTCTGATCATACATCCTTCGCATGTGAACCGCTACTTACTGCTTCGTGAAGTGGTGGCTGGGGCCCTGGTTTCTGTGGAACGGATACTATTCCCTCTGCATTGGAACCGGACACGCCCTGTGAGTACCCGTATTACGTCGTTTGCCCAAAGGCCCTTCATTCAGATCGTCCTATGTTCTGCCAGGTAACAATACCGCCCAAAGTGGCGCAACCACTACATCCTTCAGAGCCGATGGTTCTTGGGACTTTGCAAGTATGTATTGGTACGCTGAGGAGCGGGTTCTCAAAGACTGACCTTCGAACCTCTTAGTTGACGCGGTCAAGAGAGAGATAGCGAACGGTCGAAAGACATACGTGACTATTCAGTTCGGACACAACGATCAAAAAGTAGCTCCTCCGGAAACAATGGGGGCCAACCTCGCCACCATGGTCCAAGAACTCAAAGCTTTGGGTGCTGAGCCAGTACTTGTCACCAGTTTGACGCGAAGGAATTTCCATTCGGATGGATCAATTGACGACATCCTGGGTCCATGGGCGAATGAGACCATACTGGTTGCTCAGGTAGGTCTCTTTTCGGTATACGACCTGGGTGAACATTAAACGTATGACGTCGTACAGCAACAAGGTACCCATCTGTTGGACCTACACGCAAAAAGCATCGACTACGTCGTGGCCATTGGTCCAGATGCGTCTCACCGTCTCAATCTCGCGGCAGGCGACAACACCCGTACGTCTTGTTGAACTTTCAACACTCAATATCGTTTATCCCCGTTGACTTCAAATCATTAAATTCCTGCAGACTTGAATGACAACGGTGCCATCGTATTCGGGAGGTGAGGCCTTTTAGCTACTCTTCGGTTCCATATTCTCACCTCAAAACGATAGAATGGTGGCGGATCTTTTAGCATCCAGTTTCCCTGACGTCTTGCCAATCGTACCAAATCCCGACCTATCGAGAAACATTAGCCTAGGAATACCTTCGTTCTGATCTACTGATCAGGTCTTAGCTTTCCATGATACGAGCCACACTTGTTAACACTGTTTGTTCACCGGAAACACAGGACCTCCATCGTTTCCTTTTCAGTCTGAGTCACGTTCGAATCCTCCCCCTCTCTTGCTATCATGGATTTACCGTCCTTCCTGACCTCTCGGCACGTTCCCTTCAGATTTAATTCTGCTCCGTTGTTCTTTGATTACCTCTAGCTTAGAACGTTCCGTCGCTCGTCCTACTTTTTCTCAATTGAGTCACGTCTGTTATGACTGGTGTTCACAACGTAAGCTCAATACTGAGTTATCGACCTGTCTTGGTTCTGGTGTCGTGAATGTGAGATTGAGTTGTAAGGTCAAGCTGAAGAGCAAGACCTTCTACTGTACAAGTATAAATACTAAAGCTGGAACTGCGTACATACTGCGAACTGTTGTAAATACTGCGATCAGAGGCTGCGAACTACTGCGAATACTGTGGTCTGATAAATAACACTGCGATCAGATAAATAATAGTATCGGAGTCATAGATAAGATAAAGAAAATGATGTACCCCCTTCGTAACTGTAACATTACCCCATCTTTATATTGAATGTCCACATTCAATTTCGTATAGCCATCTTAAATCCAATTTCCCATCTATCAGAATTGAACTGGTTCGTCACAAATATTGGATGCTGTAACATTGTCGTAATCGTTGTCAAAATCAGAATCAGGAACGTTAGGTTGGCGTGGTTGTAGGAAAGGTCGTTGAGGGCAGGTAGAGGGATAGTGCCCTGGAGATCGTCGGTTGCAGTAATTGCAAACCCATGTACTGCAGGAATGGGCGAAATGTCCGAATCCGTTACAGTTGAAACATGCGTCTCTGGAACTAGGCCTTCTCGATGGTCTGACTCGTGTTCTGACAGTTTGTCGTTGATTGGGTCTGTTAGGAAGGGAAACTGGTGCGGAGCGATTTGAGTTGATAGAGGATTGCGAGCTTCGTCGAGATCCTCCTCGTGGTCCTCTAGGACGATTTCGTTGTCGGTTGGGTGTGGGAGCATTTGGTCTCGGGTCATTAGTTTGAATTGGAGGTGGTTGGTATCGTAAATGTCCGATTGCTGAAGCAATGACATTTTCTACCATTCGATCAGTGATGATACGAGGTGGAATAGGAATGGGAGCGGTTTCTACCGCTGTAGGTGGTTCGGCTACTGTGGACGAAATTTCTCCTTCCTCTCGTTCTTCCTTTACTACCATCTTTCCCTTGTTTCTCTTTTCTTCATTGACTCTGTTGATCTCTTCTGTGATTCGATGCTCTTCTCCGATTTTGATTTGTTCGAGCATTCCAAAGTTGAGAGCGTTTTCGGCTAACGTTCCCAAGCTTTCTCGAAGTCCTTGAACATGTTCGACTAGTTTTGTATGCTCCCATCGTAGATCATAGAAAGTACGGGCGAAGAAAATGAGGTGTTCGTGGTTCTGGAGGTGGTCTGTAACGAGTTCGTCATAGTCGGAGTTCATGAGTATTGCTTCGATGTTGTTGCCATCGGCGAGGTTAATGAGTGTTCGGGAAGGATACTGAAGCTGGTCTATAAGGGAAGGCATGTCATCGTGAGAGGAATTGTCGTTAATAGGTTGGTGTAGGGAAAGGTTGAAGTCGGAGTTTCGAGGATAGTCAAGGTAGGCTGGTGGTGGTGGTACTCGTTGACGAAGTACTGTGCGAAGCTGAGTTTCGTAAGTCTGTGAAGTAGATGCTGCTGCGTTGACAGAAACCATAGTGATATTTTTGTTATGAGGATGAGTGAGAGTGATTGAATGATTTCTTCAGCGAATTCGTCTCCTCTTTTTATACTCTTGAAGAGTTTCTTTGGCGTTTTTCAAAGCTTTGGCGGTGAGCCACTTGTTTTCTGAGGATGGTTCCCCTACCCAAGTGACAAGGTATTCGCGGGGTTTCTTCTTCGGCCGATGATCGATAATCGATTCTACCTCGTTTTCTTCTTCTCCATCTATGATATCAGGTGGCGGGTACGTCCAGTTCTCTCCATATGCCTCTGTTTCCTTGTATGGGGTTAAGAGGTTTGCGTGAAACACTGGATGAACTTTCCATTGTTCTGGCAGTGTCAGACGATATGTCACTGGTCCTAGAACTTCTTCGATTTTGAATGGTCCTTCTCGTTTTGGTGCTAACTTTCGTGTTTCGTATCCGAAGTTGATGTTCTTTGCTTCTAACCAAACCCTTTGCCCAACTTTGAATGGTTCATACTTGTTCTGCGTACGATTGATCATTACTTGTCGTGCGAGTTCGTGTAATGCAAACGTTTCATCTCGGACTTTCTTGAGATCATTGAGTCTTTCTTCTGCACTTGGAACATTGGACTTTTCGATGATTGGTGGAATTGCTCGTGGGTTGTATCCCATCATGATGAAAAATGGGGAATGTTTCCTAGCTGAATGAATTCGATTGCTGTGAGTGAATTCCGCTGTTGATAGATACTTTTTCCAATCGTGCTGCCTTCTGGCACAGAACATTCGTAGATAGACTTCCACTTCTTGGTTGACTCGTTCTGTTTCTCCATCAGTCTGTGGGTGATATGCCGTACTCATGGAGAGTTTTATTTCAAGTAATTTTCCGAGTTCTTTGAACGCATTGGCTGCAAACCTGGGATCTCTGTCTGATATAATTTTGTCGGGTAATCCAAATCTTTTGTAGACGTGGTCGAGAAGAAGATTAGCTGCTCCTATCGCGTTGATTGTTTTTCGACAAGGTGCTAAAATTACCCCCTTCGTAGCTCCATGGTCGACCACGACCAATAAAGAATCATCTCCGTCGTTTTCTGGTAGATCAGTGATAAGATCCATAGTGAGATTTGTAAATGGCAATGCATTTTTCGGTGCTGGTATCGGCATTAACGGTGCCTTTGTCGGATGTGTGTTGACTTTCATTTGTTGACATAGTGCACATCCTTCCACGAATTTCTTCACGTAAGAGTATATTCCGGGCCACCAGTAATCACGTTTAATTTGTTCGAGAGTGTTGTATTGTCCCGGATGTCCTGCGTGAAGTGGATCATGATATTTCTTTGTTATCTTTCTTCTGAGTTCTTCGTCTTTCGGCACATAGCATTTATCCATAAAGAAGAGAAGCCCGTCTTCGATTTTCCAGTCTGATAATGCTGATTTGATTGGTGGCGCTCCGCTCGTTTTTAATGCTTCCACAGCTTTACTCATCAGATCGTCTCCCATCGTTTTTTCTGCTACTAGGCTGTGAAGTTCCGCATCGATTACTTTTACGAATAACTTGTCCGGTAGCATCACAATATCTTCGTTGTCGGTGTCTTCCGGTGGTATTAAATCCTCTCTTCTTGATAACGCATCGGATTGTGCCATTCGGTGCCCCGGTACATGAACAAGTTTCAGATCAAACTCTGATAAAAACAGAGCCCATCTAGCTTGTCGGCGGTTAAGTTTTTGATGTGATCGGAAATAGGTGAGGTTTTTGTGATCTGATAGTACTGTTGTTGGATGTTTCGATCCTAAAAGATAATGTCGCCAGGTTTCTAGTGCTCGTACTATTGCTAATAGTTCTTGGTCGTAGATTTCGTAGTTCCGTTCCGTTGGAGTGAAAGAATGTGATAGATATCCACATGGGTGCCAATCTCCGTGTTCATCTTGTTGTTTCAGCACCGCTCCTGTTGCCCATTTAGAAGCGTCGGCCTCTATTACAAACGGACGATTTACATCCGGCATTCGTAATACTGGTTCTTCTAAAAACTTCTGTTTTAGTAATTTAAACGCTCGATCTGCCTCTTCGTTCCATTCGAATTTGGTATCCTTTTTCGTTAGATCATTTAGTGGTTTTGCAATCTCCGCATACCGTCCAATAAATTTTCGGTAGAAATTCCCAAACCCTAAGAAAGATCTGACCCCTTTCACCGTTGTTGGTTCTTTCCACTCCTTGATTCCCGCAAGTTTAACCGGGTCCATAGAAATGATTCCAGGTCTAATAATCATTCCGAGAAAGTCGACTTCTTGCACATCGAACTTACATTTTTCCGGTTTCAGATATAAATCATGTTCCTTCAGTCTTTGAAGGACCCGTTTTGTTCGAATTTTGTGCATCTTTTCATCTGATGAAAAGATCAGTATGTCATCCATGTAGATTACCATCCATCCTTCATCAATCATATCGCTAAAAATATCATCCATGAAGGCTTGGAACGTAGCTGGAGAATTGCTCAGTCCGAAAAACATTACCATGGGTTCGTACAATCCTTTATTAGTTTTGAATGCCGCCTTCCATTGATCTCCATCTTTGATTCGAATATTATTGTATCCATTTCTGAGATCCATTTTTGAAAATATCGTTGCGCCCTTTAGCTTGTCCATCAAATCGGTGATTAGTGGTAATGGATAGGTATTCCGAATCGTCCCTTCATTTAGTTTTCTGTAGTCTTGGCATGGTCGAAAGGCTCCTTGTTCCTTCTTTGACACAAAAAAGAATGGGGAAGCCATTGGTGATTTGGACGGTCGGATATACCCTTTTCGAAGGTTTTCCTTTAAGAATTCATCTTGTAATTCTTGTTCTTTCGGCGTCATAGGGTAGATTTTACATCCTGTTGGCATAAACCCTGGTTTGAAGTCGATTGCATGATCATAAGCTCTTGATTCGGGGAATCGTTCTGCAGCCTTTTTCTCGAATCGTTCTTTGTATCCTGAAAGATATTCAGGAATTAGTTCTTCTATAGACTTTTTACCCTGATCTTTCTTTTGCGCTAATTCTTGTGATACCGTTGTCTTGGCTCTGATATGAACCTCTGGTGTTACTTGATCCTTGAGTTCCTGACAGGTTCGGATACTGATATCGGATCTTTCCTGCCTGCTTCGAAACGTTAATGGATTATTCGGAAAAAATAACGTACCTTTTGCCCAATCGATCCGAGGATTTCGTTTCCTCAACCAAGGGAGTCCAAGGATTATTTCTTCCTTTCCTAATCCAGAGACAAGAAACTGAATTTGCATTTCTGTTCCTCCTATTGTGACATTGAGTGAAGCAGATCTGCAGATCATTCCTGTTTTGTTCCGGGTTCCATCTACATTGAATACCTTGATCGGTTTTTCAAGTAGTTTAGTGTTTATTTGGTGTTTTTCCACGAACTCTCGATCGATGAAAGTCCCTCCTGCTCCTGAATCTATAAGTGCGTTAGTGTCGACGGATTCTCCATTTCCAATCTCTATAAATACGGGAATATGTATTGAGTGTTGGTCAACAGTCGCTACAGTTAGATTGGAAATAGATACGGAAGTTGGCAGAGATGACGTCGATTCAGTCTGCCTCACATAAAACCCTCCTCCTCTACCTTGTTATGAAATTCTTCTCTTTGTTCGTCAGTCATCTCTTGATAGATCGATCTAATCTGAGTATATCCACTGGGTTTCATCTTGTCTGCTTCTGCCTTTGGAATAGTCACAAGGACCTTATCGTTTGGTTTCATATTCTGATACTGGGATCGTGGGTTCTGGTATTGGGATCTGTTCTGATATTGTTTCTGTCGATTGGGACAGTTTCTTCCGATGTGTCCTTGACGGCCACATCTGAAACAAAGTCCTTTCTGGTAATATTCTTGTGTTTGAGCTGGGCTAAGCCGATCGATATGAATTTGATCAACGTCCATAGCATTCGGATCTCGTTGGGTTTGATAGTTCGGGACGAACTGAGGTTTCGGTTTGGATATTGTGCTGCTGAGATAGCTGGCTATTCCTCTTCCTCTCCTCTTATTGTTGTCCATCCTTTTGACTATTGTCTTCCAGGATGCAAGAGTAGTTGGCATTTCTTCTCTTTCGTACATCCTATCCCTGATCCACTCATTGAGTCCTCGTACGAAATAGTCAATTAAAGCTGTGTCATCGCTGACTCCAGATTTAGCTGCTAGTGTTTCGAACTTGGAGACATAATCATCAGCTGTATCTTTGTTCTGTTGAAGTTGCCGAAGTTTGTTTAAGGCGTTTCCTGCTTCGTCTGATTCTCCAAATGCTTCTTTGAATGTGGCTCTGAAATCATTATATGTCGGCCATGTTCCTCCTGCCTTCGTGTATTCTTGGATTCGTACTGTCTTCCATCTTCCAGCTGGACCTCCTTTCATGTAAGATAGCATGAAGGTTACTTTCTTCTTGTCATCTGAATAAATTTCTTCGTTTGCCGTGAGATATAAATCGACATCAGTTTGGAATTCTTCGGTTTTAGTGCGATCACCATCGAAATCCTTAGGGGTGCCGATCTTTATCTCCTTGGCATGGGTGTTCACAGTTACTCCTTGTCCTGTCTGTCCTGACATTTCTGATTCTGTTGATTCTGTTTCCCAATCTGTATCTGAATCGTTTCCTAGATTAAGGTTCTGAAATAAATCTGCTGGTGGGGATTGCGAAGTGCCTCTATATTCTGGTGATGGGTTTCTGGATCGAAAAGAAATCTTGTCGTTCGGTTCTGGGGTTCTAGTTTCTGGATTGTTGGGATAGCCTAAACTTGGATAAGTCGGCTGTTCTGGTATTCAGCTTGACCTTATGTTATGACTGGTGTTCACAACGTAAGCTCAATACTGAGTTATCGACCTGTCTTGGTTCTGGTGTCGTGAATGTGAGATTGAGTTGTAAGGTCAAGCTGAAGAGCAAGACCTTCTACTGTACAAGTATAAATACTAAAGCTGGAACTGCGTACATACTGCGAACTGTTGTAAATACTGCGATCAGAGGCTGCGAACTACTGCGAATACTGTGGTCTGATAAATAACACTGCGATCAGATAAATAATAGTATCGGAGTCATAGATAAGATAAAGAAAATGATGTACCCCCTTCGTAACTGTAACAACGTCCCGCAGCATCCAGTGCCGTCGCCGAAGGAGCTCGGCAATCTGAACTGTCTAAGTCCTTGAGTCATCTTAGTTCGTCATGTCATAGTTTTCGCTTTCATAGGAAGACCACTGCCAATGGTTTCTAAGAAATGCCAGTGCACTTTCACGCAACTTGAATTGAATTCTGTTATGCGGTTATACCTCCCGATTCTCGCGTCCCACCATCTACCTGCAAGTAACCGGCAATCACGGCTGGAAGCCACTGAATACATTATCGCGTGGGTTCTTCAGGATTTGTAACGACGCGCGACGGTAAGACGGTAGTTTGCGGTAATACGACTGAGGACTCCCATTATTCCTGGTCATACAGCTTCACTAAGAAATAAAATCCGCAGGTTCTGATTCGCTGTGCTCCCAAGTTATTGAGTACTGCGGCGATCATATACATTCGACTGACGGCGTTCGTGCACCGAAGTCATCTGGCCTACCTCGGCGATTGAACCAGGTCAAAGGAAGGTATAAAAGCTCTCCGTTGAAGGGGCAAGAGAGACAAGCGCTACTTACTCTTCTCTGTTCTCTTTCAACGCCGAAAATGAAGTTCCAACTGCTCCTCTCTACCTTGACTCTTCTCTTCTCCTCCGGCGCCGTCTTCGCGGGAGTAGTCTCTAGGGAATCAGACCCTCATGAACTTGTCGACTGGTCGCAACATCGGTTCCAAGCACCCACGGAGACTGATTCTCGAGGACCTTGTCCTGGCTTGAACGTGTCAGTAAGACCTTGTTGTGGGAAGATGCGACGTCCTAACCGGTCCTCAGATTGGCCAATCATGGGTTCCTCCCTCGGAACGGGAAGAACCTCACCATTCCAATGATCCTCAAGGCCGGACTGGGTAAGCCATTCTCATTGCAAGGCTGGCGCTCTCACTGACCATCATACTCGCCCTCAGAGGGCTTCAACGTCGAAAGCGACCTCTTGCTCCTTGCTGCCAAAGCAGGTATCTTAGCCTCACCCTCCGTCGATCAACTTGAGTTGAGGGACATCAGTCTGTACGTTCGATCTTTCTCCGAGCGGAAAGTATGATCATCTTGGACTGACCGCCAAACCCCTCACTCATAGGCACGGCAACATCGAGCACGACGCCTCCGTCTCCCGCGTCGACAGGGACCTCGGCGACCACGTCCCCTTCAACGAGGAGATCTTCACCACCCTTGCAAACTCCAACCCAGGCGTCGACTATTACAACGCCACCTCCGCCGGTCAAGTCCAGAAAGCCCGTCTCGAACAATCAAAGGCTAACAACCCCAACCTCCACAACACCATCAAGGAGTTCCAGATCAGGAACAGGGAGTCCGCACTCTACCTCTTGGTCATGGGCGACGTCCTGGCGGGTAAAGCTCCCAAGGAATATGTGAACATTTTCTTCAGGGAGGAGAGGATGCCACTCGAGGAAGGGTGGCGCATCTCGAAGGTGGCCATTAACGATGCTACGGAGGATCCCATCAACAAGATAATTAAGGCTACTTCCGAATGGGAGGCTAATACGGAGCAGTATCCCTGGCTCACCCTTGCTCCCGGCGCAACCGAGGATCCCATCAGAGATGGAACCATTGGTAGTCCCAGGAAGGGCTGAAAACAGTAGCACATCTTTCTGAATTTTCTAGAAGACCCCTTCATTTGACCCCCCCTTTATGTGATTCACGGACGCGTAGTTATTGAACGTATTATACACGAAACTCAAATGAATTCCCTTTCCTGTGGCCCCTCAGCAACTTATACAGCTTGAAGTAGCGAACCAAAAGGCTCCGTTAAGCTCGGAAACGCGATCGTTCCTCAGAACGCCTGCCATCAGACGAACTCTCAAGGCGACCTGTCAATATTTATCGACACGACAACCCCAATGTGCATGAAATTTCCAGCAAAGTGAGAGACAAATAATAAAGCAAAAAGTCCAAGTCGTCTAGGGTTGACCGAACGTAAGGTATGATTTGGGAACTTAAGTCTATGAATACTTTAAAAGATTAATTTTTGATGTCCTCTTGAGGTTTGGTATCCAAGATGACGGTATAGAGGGCGGAAACTCGTCTAGATAATACAGTAACCTCCATCCACACGGATTTCTGAACCAGTCATGAAGCGGGAAGCATCACTGGCGAGGTATACGATAGCACCCTATTCGCGAGTACATCAGCATGTGACGGAGGTGAACACAGGGAAATAAGTACGCACGGACAAGTCGTCTGGCTCTCCGATCTAAAGAAACAAATCGAACAAAAGAACATCAGATCGTGCTTTGCAAAAATAATAATAATCAACGCACCCTTCCCATCGGTGTCAGACTTTCCCAGGTCCTCTGTGAGGTCGATTGAGCAAAGAAAGCCACCCAACATTCGGGATAGTTTCATACCTTGAGTTCAGGGTCGTGAGCGAGGATAGTTCTCGTAAGTTTCGTAGCCATGTATCCGGGACTTGAAGCGAATAAACGTCAGACTAACCCATCCGAGAAATCGCCGACGGATAACTCACCTCAACACGTTTACTCTCACTCCCTTTTTCGCCCACTCCACTGCCAAACTCGAGGCCATGTGTCTCACGGCTGGCAGACGTATATCAGTGGGGGTCCGAGACTATGACTGCAGAAACCACGTACCTGCTTTAGATGCGTTGTAAGGCGTTTGTGGCTAGGTTGAACGAACGGGGATATGAGCTTCGGAACGGATCTCAAGCAACGTAAATTACCTGTGGGATGTTGATAATCTACGAGAAGCAAAAAAGACGTTAGAACCATCATCGCGGTACGGGCTCCACGGTGGGGACCTACGTTGGCACTCATACTCGCGACGAGGACGACGGAGCCACCTCCCAAGGGAATCATGTTACGCGCTGCTTCGCGGGCCGTGAAGAAAGCTCCGTGAACGTTGATGTCGTACAGACGCTTTATCCGGTCGAACGGGTAACTGGGGATTATCGGAATCGGAAACGTTAACGGGGACCTTTGCTGGAAAGGACAGCATGCTCTTACTCAAAGGCAGAGTAATTCTCGACGATACCTGAGGTATTGGAGTGTCAGTTCGGCTAACTGATAGGTGTAACGATAAGACCGAGACGCACCAGCGGACGCAACCACGGAATCTACCCGTCCGTACGTTTGCATAACCTCCGCGAACGCCTTTTGTACTGAGATCTCGGACGAGACATCACATTCGATGCCGATAATCTTAACATCTTCTGGCTTCAAGTCGCTGTTAACTTGGGAGTTTGATGTGAGATGACGTTGAGGGGCAACAGTGGAGTTCATTAATACTGACCGCATGCCATGGCAGTGAGCTCTTCAGCAGCTTGCTTTGCTTCCGATTCCTTCAAGTCAACGATCGCCAATGTCGTGCATCCTCTATTGAGCCGAAAATGAACAAGACAGTGAGAAAAACGCGAGGTAAGGTAACAAGAGCGCATTTACGATTCAATGAAGGCGCGACAGAATTCGTTTCCCAGACCGCGAGCAGCACCGGTGACCATGCACACCTAGAATGACAATGTGCATGAGAACGACGAGCAGCGAGACCACTCATAGAGCCACGCACCCTGTTCTCCATAGAGAACGCTGGCAGCGTCCGTGGTGACCTTCGAGGTGTTGACGCCGCTACTGAGCTGTTAAATCTCCATTGCTGGGCAGCAATACGGGAAACAGAGGTCGTATTTGCTCTGAGAGCTGAGTTGGCACGTATGAGTAGTGAAGAGGACATGATGGAGGAGCAGAAGAAAGAGCAAATTTCGGACCTGCGATTTGTAGGGTTTGGGGTGTAATTCAGTCGTGATCACGTTCATGCTCCAAGCAACTCCACCCTTGTGGGCGCTTGTTGGGGCGCTTGGCAGATACAAAGCCCTACAAAGCCCCGAATACGCCACGTAAATTTCGAACTTTTCACCACAATTTGGAGGCCCGAATCCATTGTATAGACAGGATGTGTGAACTAACATACGCTTAAATACCCTACATATAACGGGGATAGAGAAAGAGAAATGCACTCAAAACAATCAGAAAGAACGGCATGAATATATAACAGGGAAAAGAGTAATTGAAGCTTAAAGTAAACGAATAATGGACAGTACCAATGGGACTTCGCGGGTATCATAGGCGTATGATTACTGCGGTATGTATCGTCGGAGAGCGAGGGAGCGGTAGGGGAGCATCAAGATAAGGACGAAGCGAGTGTGTAACGAGTGGTGGAGACCGCTCCCAGAGACAGTCGTAAAGATAAATGAAGGAATGTGTGAAGGCCATTCGCCAAATTATAGACAAGCAAACTTCGATTTTCGTTTCAGAGTCAGTTCCTCCATTCGGGAATCTAACTGCTGCCGTGCACGTTCCTTAGCCTTGCGTTCCTCGTCCAAGCGTTGTTCATATGACTGCTTCTCCTCGACAATCGATTGCCGGACGCTTTGCACCTCACGTTTAGCCTCAGTAAGATCTCGTCGGAGCCCATCAATCTCGCTGTTGAGACGATCTCGTTCTCGAGCAAGCTCCGTTGCGTGCATACGAGCCTTGCGCACTGATTCGAACGAGTAATCAGTAACAGTAAACGCTTGAAAGGGGCACAAAACTTACAGTTCTTTTCCGAGTCACCCAAGGACGTCTCCAGTGTGCTTACTAGATCCATGTGCGTCTGGAGATCACTCTCACAGTGCGTGAGCTGCTTGTTCAACGTCTTGATCATCGCCTCCTGCTCGTCGATGTGCTTGGACTGTTGCTCGACCTTGGCAACGAGTTGCTTGTCTGAGGTAGAGCCGCCCATCACTGACCCTGGGCCAACGGAGGTGGCCGGTGAATCCATCTGGGCTTGCGAGTCGCGGGAAGAGGAGGTGGAAAGTCCTGACGATGCTTGTGAAGAGATACTATACCCGGGGTCATGCTGCGTCATTCGGGGAGCTGGTGGAGGTGGTACAGAGGGTGGGGGTGTTGGGGGAGGAAGTTTCGTGCCCTGAGCACCAGTCACACGGTTGAACGACATGTTCCGTTCGTTCGCGGACCGACCGTTGGGCGGAGACGCGCTACGGGCAATCTGGGCTTGTAGCTCACGAAGAAGAGTATCAGAGCGTGATTTCTCGGTCTGGAGCACGTCTTTCTCATCTTTGACCTTCTGAAGGTTCTCCTGAAGCTCAGCGAGAACGGATCGGTGACGTTCGAGGTCCTCAACCAATGACTCTCGCTTTGAAGCATCCTGAACAAGTTTGCTTTGCTCGCCGCGAGTCCGTTCCAGTTCTGCGTGAAGCTGAGCAACTTCCGCAGCGAGAGTATCCCTCTCGCTTTGAGAACGGGCGAATTTCTCTTGCAAGTCCTTCACCGTGCCGTCCCTCTCCGCCAGAGCCCGGTCATGCACCTCCTTGGTTTGCTGTCGGTGCAGTGTAAAGTCGTCGGAAGCCGCCTTATGCGTGTCAAGCTCCTGCAGAAGTACCTCCTGCTCTTTGCGCAACGTGTCGACCTCCCGAGTGTGCTCAGCCTTCATCCGATTCAGGGTATCGGATAACCGTTGCTTCTCCTCCGTGACCTGTCGTTCTCCGGCAGCCTTGAGCTCCTCCAATGCCGTTTGGTGTTGCTCCTTAATCGTAGCAAGCTCGGCATTTAACGCGGAGATCTCCTCCTGGTGCTGAGCTTTGAGCTTGCCAGATTCCTCAGTGTGCGAGCGAACGTGTGCAGAGAACTGCTCTTCGCTTTGAGAGGCTGCAAGCTTGAGTTCTGACGCATGGCTCTCTTTCAGCGCGGCGAGTTCCTCCTGATGACCTCGCTCGATATCCTCCAGCATTGTGACTTGCTGATCCTTCTGGAATCGAAGAGTTTCCTCCAACTCGGCACGAGCACTGGCAGTAGCGGTCGAAGAATCGGCCTTTAGTGCATCGAGAGCACTGGTAAGGTGATCGCTCTCGGCTTTCCAGTCCTCCTTCAGCTTGGTGAGAATAGCCTCCTGTTCAGCTCGCAACTCCGCCAATTCCGTGGCATGCTGATCACGCTGAGTCGAGAAGGACTGTGCGTGGGTGGCCTTGAGACCCTCCAACTCTTCCTTATATCGGCTTTCCGACTTGGAGAGCGCCTCAGCGTGTTGTGTGCGAATCTCTTGAAGGATAGCGGACTGTTGTGATTGCGATTCGGAAAGCGAGCCCTCCTTGGCAGCCTCGGAAAGTCTCAATTCTGTGGCATGTTCCTGTTTGAGCTGCTCCAGGATGCTCGCGTGTTCCGCCGCCTGTTTCTCCATGCTCTGAGTATGATCGCCCCTCAGCTTCGTAAGAGCGTTGTAGTACTCTTCCTCGGTTTGATGCAAAGAAGTTTCTGCCTCTTCCTCCTTCTTCTTCAAGACATCTGCATGGTCATTTGCAAGCTTCTGAATAGCACTCTCATGCTCCTCCTTCGCCGTCGCCAAGATCGAGTTGGCCTCTGTCAGCCGCGATGTGAGCTCTTCTTGGTGGTCAGCTTTGATCTTGCCGAAAGTGGCTTCATGCTCGTCCATGGCTTTTTGAAGGGCAGAAGAGGCGACCGAGAGCTCTTCCCGAAGACCAGCGAGGGCAGTCTCGTGCTCCTGTTTCATCGTGGTCAGCACCCGCTCGACTTCCGCGTCCTTCTCACGAAGGAGGTCCTCGTGACGAGATTGGATCTCAGTGAGAGCCCCAGCATGTGTGGTCTCAGCTTTGGCGAGCGCCTCGATGAGCTCAGACTCTCGTTTCTGAATGGTCTCAAGCTTCTCGATGTCGTCGGCATGCTTTTCTCGCAAGGCTTCGACCTCGGTGGACATATTCAGAGCCTACAATGGTATGAATAATCAGTCATCACGACCTGGATCAATCAAAACAAGCATACCTGATCCCGAGAAAGTGTGGTCAATTCGTCTAATTGCCGCCTGACCTGAACAAGTTCGCCATTCAGCTCATCAACGATTTCCCGATGCTGACTTTCTTTCTGAGCCATAGAACTGGAGGAAAGATGGTCAGAAGAGCATCCTCATAAACGACAGAAAAACGACACACAGCATCAAATCGTTCAGCCTGACTAGTCCATCATCTGGGAGAGCTTCGGAACTTGACTCGTCTCCAACTGGGGCGCCACCTTTACCCGTCAATTGCATACTTCGCCGGATGTTGTCGAATTGATGCATGGTCTGAGGAGACAGGTAAGCCTCAGGAGCTGCGTGGCCGTTGGTAGCAGCAACAGGCTTCTCGACGACAGGTGGCTGCTCCGTGTCTGGCGTGGTGGCGGCGGTTGTCTCTGTCGGTGTTGTCGATCTGACAGATGTTGAACCGGTGGCAGCTTGGTTATGCTGACTGGCCTGGCTTTCCCTCAACGACTGCTCCAAAGCCGATATCTCGGATTCGCGCTCCTTGAGGACCTCTTGCAGTCTCATGATCTCTTTCTCCATACTCGCGGTTGAGCGTTCATAGGACGAAGGTGGAGGTGGCGAACCATTCAGAGGAAGGGAGATAGACAAGTTCGGTCGTGATCCCACTCGCTCCACGCCATTGATTAGGGACTGAGGATGTGAATAAGACTGTGAGGGCGAATGCGAACTAGTGGTTCCATGGCTTGAAGAAGAAGTTTTGCGCGAACGAGCCGAGGAGAGCTCCTGTGAAAGCGATTGCGATTGCGATAGCGACCTGTGAGGTTCAAGGTCAGTTCCAGACTATACTTAATTGATGTGTTTCTATCTGATTCCTCACCTCGAGTGGAGCGACTCTGTCGAGGCCGCGTGGCGGAAAAAAAGCCGTTTTCCACCATTTGGACCAACGGCTCCTGCATCACTTCCTTCCCTAAGCCTCCCGCTGCTAGCCATCCGTCTGTTCCTAATGCTCTGCTTGGAAGGGCTCGGATGGAGACTCTGATTGGCTCCATTAAGTGGGGGATTGGGTGATTCAGAGTCGGTGGTTGCTTCGCTCATGGCATCCGAGTTGCCATTGATGCTACCGAGTTTGGCTTCCTGTATCTGGGCCGCAAGATCGGAGATCTCACGCAAAGCGTCACGATACTTGTTTGTGACCGAGGAGAGATCGGCGAGAGTTGCTTGGTGTGTTTGCTGGAGGGCAAGGAACTGCTTTTCAATAAGAGAAGCCTGTGTCGGGGATTTGGGTCGAGGAAGTGTACTCGCGCGAGAGGAAGGGCGGGATTCGGATGATGACCCCGCAGGTTCGTCAGGTTCGTCAATTGCTTTGGGTGTGTCCATAGGTTCAGTGGGAGCATCAAGCCTGAGATCAGGAGCAGCGGTGGGTTCTACGGGGCTGATTGGCGAAGGAGTCGATAGGTCCTCTTCGTCGTCCTTTGTTAACTTTTCCAGACTTCGCCTTGCCTCTTCCACGCTCCCGACTACGCCGCCCAACCGAGCTCGGGTGTCGTTCGCATCACGCCTCTTCTTCTCCCACTCGTTCATCTTTTCCTCTAGCTCCTTCACTCTCTTCTCTCTTTCTTCTAGATCGCTCCGCCATGCCTCCCCATCACTGGTGAGGGTGTCGAGTCGCTTTTGAAGTGAAGCAATCTCTTCCTGCCGCCGCTCCACTTCGCGCTCGAATCTCTCGACACTCTGCTGGAGTGTGACGACGGACTCGTCTGATTTAGCGAGGCGAGCCTCGAGCTCAGCGATATATTGGGATTGATGTGATTCGGTATCCTTGAAACGGGACAGCTCGCGTTTCAAATCAGTGAGAGAAGAGGACGACGAAAGCGAAGATTCGTCATATGAGCGCATCTTCTCCTCCAGGTCACGCACGTAAGCCTAAGAAGGGCATCAATCGAATGTTCGAGGCCAACAAGAGAAGCCGCCCTTACCTCAGTAGAAGCCTCCCTCTCCACCAATTTCGATACTCTGCTTCGTAATTCTTCGACATAGAGTTCCGTTGCGGCATGGCGCTCACCGATCTGCGCCAGCTCCTCCTCTTTCTCTTCCACCATCTCGTTGGTATGCCTCAAGGCAGCACGATTGAGGTTCAGCTCTGCTTCCATCGCACTGATGGTCTTCTCGTACTCCTCAATCACGGGCCCGACAATCTCCTCATACTTGCCAGTACCAGAAACTGTACCCGTACTTCCGTTCCGATGTTTCTCGCCCAATTCCCTCCTCAACCTCGTCAACTCCTCCGTCCTCTCCACAAACTTCTCGCGAAGGTCCTCGTAATTGTTTTGCAACTCCGTCATCTGAGCAAGGACCTTCTTCCCTGCGCCCTCCACTACAACATCATCCTTCGGCCCTTGAATGTCTGCCAGAGTGCTAACACTCCCGCCACTCTTCAAGCCCTTCAGTTCCTTCCTCAACCGTACCACGGTACCCTGCAACCATTCTACATCGTCCCAACCTTCCTCCTTCTCGTTGACGACTGCCCTGTTCTTGATATTCCTCGCCCTATTCGCATACTTTAAAGTATTGATCGTCTCGGCAGCGTTCCATTCTGCCGGGCTAACGCAAGCAATCATGAGGGTGTGGGCGTTACCGCCGAGGGAGTCTTGTAGTAGACGCGTCAGTTTGGAGTCACGGTAGGGAATATGGGTCGCTGTGTTTGATTTGGCGCGAGATGGGTCTCCGAGGGCAGATATAACGTTTCCAAGGGCGAGGAGACCGCTGTTGATCGAGATACCCTCTTTAATACGTTCTCCAGCCGCCGCCGTTCGTTTGAGCTGTAACGAAGGAACATAGGTCAGTATCAAATCATGATGGACAAGTCACGGCAGTGTTAGTGTAGGTGAAAGGCCCAAGCATCACGGATATGTGAGTCAGCCGCACAAATAGCGCGACAGGGCGAAGGCAGAGGGCAGAAGGCAATGTCAAGATAGACTCACCCGCTCGGATCCGGCCAAGTCAACGAAGTGAAACTTGGAGGTGATAGTCACCCATTTGCCCGCCTCATCATCGTTATTGGACCTGTCCCCATGATTACCGAGAGCACTGGAGGGGCGCAATCCACCTCCCCGACCCATGGCAACGGCAAAACTGGGAGTAGCCGGTCGGCCAAAAGTAGGGGAGCTGACGCGACTTGTCCCCGTGGAGGCCGCATTGCCGCCTGCGTATACGGAGCCAGGACGTGCAAGACGAGATGGTGACCGTCCCGGGGGTAAAGGTGACGAGGATCTTGGAGGCGCTCCTGACCCAGTGTACTTCTTCTGGGTAAGCGTGAGGGAGAATATGGCATGAGATCTGGATGACTGGGCATTCATATCAGTTTCGTTGGTTCGTCGAATAGAGGTTCCTTTGCGTATAAGGCTAGAGAATTCGTAAATTGCCTGAACACTGAAGGCGTGGAATTGGCCAACTCACCCCATGACTTCGTTAGAATTTTTGACATTGACTTCACGAAGACCACCCCAGATTATATGTCCATCCTTGTCCTCTCTAATCTGCACCTCTCGACGGCCACCTGCCCCATCATCCATGCTGAGGAGATCAATGAGGTCTTCGTTGTAGATTTCGATGAAAGAGCCCTTTAACGAGTAGTTCCAAGTTCCTCCGCGTTCCTCCTTCAGCTGACGAGCTTGAGAGAATATCATCGATACCGAGCGAGGTATAATACCCATGCCGTTGTTAGGGTCAGAGGGGTTGGCTTCGAGGTCAATGCCGGTCATGGTGAACGTTTTACCGCTGGATGTCTGTCCATAAGCGAGAATTGTGCAATTGAATCCTTCCAAAAAGCGGGAAATGAGAGGTTGAGCGGTTGAAGTGAAGAGTGCATGTTGGGTGGTCGAAGGGTCGTGGACCTGGTCGAAGGTGAAATGTTGCTTTTTGGGCGCTGAACCTGCCGCGGACGATGATGCAGCTGCTGCACCTGAGGCTTGGGGTGTCGAGGTTGTCGTCTCTATTGCGACGGACGTCGATGAAGTAGGGTTAATTACGGTCCTCTGAAAACGAGCTGGAATTGAAGTGCTGTCTTGTGTTGTCGGTGGCCTGATCCTCAGCGCTGGAAGTAGCAGTAAGTCAGCTCATGACACGAGGTCATCATGCTTGATAGGTTACTCACCGACTTGCACCGAGGTCGTCGCTGACGACGACGACGACGTTGACGGGGCCATCGTGGGCTGCGACTTCCAACCCTTTTCCCGTTTTGACAAATCACTTTTCCAAGTTTCTTCCCATGTGGCTTGCCTTCCTTATTAGGTAATCGGGTATCGGTCCTTCAATTGCGTGACTGGTGTCTTTCTATTTCGCACTCTTCATTACTGTCTTCTGGTCAGGAATGTAACTCGATTGCGGTTCACTGGGCTATGAATGAGCAGCTCTCTGCTCTAGAAACTGCCCTAGGTTCATTCGACTTTTTTCAAGACGAAAACGATAGCTAAAGCCCTGTCATGATTCAAAGAAGGCTCGGGTAACTACTCCTTGCCCATTGCTGATTGTTGGGTTGCTCCATTCAGCAATGGGTGGGCTCTCAGCCAGCTTGGAGGACATATGCATATACTTGAGGCGCAACTGGGACCGACCACTACCACGACTAGCGCGGGTCTCATGATTACTCACATACGACCAGTCTCCCGAAGCCCATACATTTTGGTATGTCACAAGAACAGCTTCCATCCATTCATGATATATCTTGCATCGAACGACCCGTAACTTCCATATTGAACCCCCCCGTTTGATGTTGTCCCGCGTGTGATGGTAAGGCTTCAGGATCGGAAACCAATCGTCTACTCATTGCTCAGGAAGCCATCTGGAAGCCATCCTTCGAACCCAACTTCACCGTTCTGATCATACTTCCCCGTTGCAGACCGTCTCCTAAGGTACCACATAGGCCCCCTTTGTTGACCATTCTGTCCGTCGAACACTCATGATCAATGATCAATGATTTTTCTAAAGTTGCTCCCGTGCAAGCTGATGTGTCTACAGAACAGTGGCCAGGGGGCCCCATCGAATTTCGGGCTTTAAGGGCAGGCCCTCCTCCTGTGGGTTCATGTTATCTATAACGTGTGCACCGCTGCGGTGATTTCAGGAAACAAGGGTCGTAAAAGTTCACAGGTAAGTGTTTGGACTCTGATCCAGGAGTCTGGAGGTCTCCAAGGCAGCGAAGCCGCGACTATGAACGTCCGACCTACTCCCCGATCGCTATCCAAAGTTCTGGACAAACCATCGAAAAGAGTTGTCCACGGATGAATCACTACGGCTGACTTACCACCAGGTAAAAAGTAAGTGATCACCCTGTAAATCCGGCTCCGCGCAACGTCATGATTTTCAACAAGCAGACTCAGCGATGAAGACCGCCGTGGTTTAGTGTCGGTCACCTATCCTGAAGCTACACTATACCTCTACATCCGGTTGATCGATATCACGGAAAGCTTGCTTTTGAAAGTATGAAGACCCGTACCTTGTTACTCAAAAAACTCATCTCTTCTCCCTCCTCAATTCCTGCCACCTGGTCGACAATATTCTCCGACTCGGGAATGTCCTCAGGGACGTCCTCAGTGACGGAAAGCAACGGAACAATCGCTTCGCTCTTTCGCGCTCTCTGGCGCTCCGGTTCGCCAACGGACCTCAGGTGGTGAGAGATAGAAGTAATGACCCGAGAAACGGTCGTAGCCGTCCTTTGCGTCCCTGGCAGGGCGAATTGTATATTGGTGAGCTCGGTGCCACTCTTGGATGGTGCGGTCTCAATCATTTTGTCGAAGTGAGCCCGTACAATCACAAGGGCGGGAGCGATCGCCTGGGAGTAGGTCAACGAGCGAAAACAATGGACTGGAGCAGGGAGAATACAGCTGAGAGAACCACGACCGGGACCAGATCAATCGGAGGAGAGTTTCCGATGCCTCCGGGGGTGTTTACAAGGATTGCCTGTATAATCATCACTGTGGGATATAAAAATCCAAATTCGATCCTGGAGAAAGACGGTCGCGTTAGAGTAGATATACTACTGGTTCAACAAGAGAACGACCAACATTATACGCATCGCGTGAGTGAGTTGATCATCTGTATTGACATCCAGGTAGATTTTGGATTGTCGGTTGACCCACCAAATTCGCCCAGCTGAAGAACATAACAGAGTTTTGAATGAGCGGATGAGTTCTTATCAACTGTGAACGAATATTACCGGTTAGAAATGTAACAGAAACATTGACGAGCACACTCAAGATGAAGCCGATGAGCATGAGAAAATCCCCGACGGCGAGAAAGGACACATTATGTTCGATCGATGTGTCCTGACTTATGCCATAGCTCACTAGGATGGCACTGATTATGGAAATCACTGGAAAGATGGATCATTTAATACATAGGGAAAAAAATCAGGGAGCCCTCACAGCTGCCGAGAGTTGAACCCACAATTAATGGGATTCCAACGCGTTTGCTGGATCCCCAGATCGTATAGCATCTATGAATCTGCCCGACAATGGATCGCCGTGGGCTTGACAAGAGCTTACCAGCATAATTTCTGCAGCAATACTATACGAGGAGGCATCAGACAGCCCGTCATCAAGCCATTGAGGTGAAAGAAGCTCACTTTGCGAGACATGGCAAGATGTAAAGTATAGAACTGTGATGATCGTCTGAGTATTCAGAGGGATCCGGACCCAGGGCAAGGAATCAAGTAATCACATCGATGCTGCCTTCCCTTTGTGTTTGGTCAGATACTGGATGTAGGGTTCCCAATCCTGGCTTTTCAACGCGCTGAATTGTCGTTTCGCGCCATTTATCGTGAGGATCGTGTCGTCTATGACCATGCAGGTCGATATGACAAAAAGCGCGATCGTGCATGTCATGTACGACGTCCTGTGTTTGCAGTCTTGTCCTCGCAACATGTACAGTGCATATCCGAATATCGGAATGTACAGTCCTAGCAATCAACACACTGAGCTTGGTGAACAGTCCCTCTTCAAGTGCTCCACAGACCGTAGACAAGATACATAGCCTAGTAGATAAGAAAGCGTCAAGTAGTCTTCCTCGACCCAAAGTAGTTGATCCGTACCAGGATAGTGCCTGCCGGGTAGAGGACTACTTGCCCAACGTTCACATTGGCAGCGACCGCAGCAATAGTCTCTTCATCCAGTTCGATCTTGGACATTGTTTGTGAAACTTGGACTCCCTAAAAGTAAGTTTTGGGGCTGAAAGGCAAATCTGCGCCCATCATAGAGGTCGAGTACATGAGCAGAAAGGTGGCGAGGGAAATGAACAGGTTTGAGCGCATACCATTGAGATGTGAAACGATGCGCCGAGCGCCCGGCTCCCACGAGTGCTTTCGGGAGCTGCCGAAATTTGCCACCAGCGCCGAACAAAAACCGCCTTTGCGTAGAGTGAACCGATTTTTTATGTTTTACGTCGGGATTCTCGGAACGCTCACATTGCCGGCGGGCAGCCGCATGCGCTGCCGTTGGTACTGGCTTGGAAAAAGTTTGTAACGAACTGTTTGAATTCCGTCTATAGGACTGGCTTGTGAAGTCAAGCCTGAGACACCCTAATTACCCCAAAACAAGGTGAGTGATCCTACTAGTACTTGTGGGTGCCAATGGTATGCATTGCAGTCAGAGGGTCAGACTGCGGCACATCCCGGCGGAGGCCGAATTTTCGCGTTGCCACAGTGGCTGGAGCCTAGAGGATCTTACTGGCGTGAGGATGATAGACCACGTACAGTTCCTAGTACCTAAGTAGTGTAGTTCTAGGTCACGTCCTCAATACAAACACAATTGACCTGCGTTGCTATACCGTACATACGCACAAAGTGCTACCTATATTTGCAAGGCTTTGTGATCAAGGCAAGAGGTCTCGCCGATTGGAATCGAGTACATGTACGGCATGGGGTGGTCCCCTCTGACAGCTGTCCGCCACAAACTGAATAGACTACTTGAACTTGATAAACCATTGAAATTTTCGCTGAGATAACCGTCTCAGTGAAATCCCCGTGCTCAAAAACCTACAAAACGACACCAAAATCATCCTGTATTTTACAGTACCACAGGAAAACAATCAAAAGGTAGCACCATGACATATAGCTGGGCTCAACAGAGCTTCCCGCCACATCCGTGTTCCCAGAGCCAGAGCGATTTTTTTTAACCTTCTCGAGGTTTCAGTACAACCATAACTGTGCCTGTGACGCATTTCTTGTCTGTAGGTTGAAAAACATATACGATCCATTCTGCGACATATAAGGACATTGGAGCGACATGAGGAGGGGACAGAGAGAGCTGTATAGAAAGTGGCGTGCCGTGTGCGCCGCTGCCAACAGAAGCCCCGGATATCAAATTCTCACGCCGCCCACGCGACTGGACCCATGTACGCGATTCCAATCGGCGAGACCTCTTGGATCAAGGGGCGAACCCGTAGCGATAGACTACAGGGGAAACAGGCCTACCATTTCCTGGTTCCTCTCCATGCCAACCGTGCCAGTGAGCCACCGCGTACGTACTTACTAAGTAGATGATATAAGAAATAGACCTTGCCGGCAAAGCTGATAGAGGAACACCTGAACCTGGTTATCCCAAACACTCATACTTTCATCTCTTCCCCCAATTTCTCCTCGACAACCTCCTCCTCAACCTCCTCCGACTCGGGAATGTCCTCAGCAACGGAAAGTAACGGAACAGTCGCTTCGCTCTTTCGTGCTCTCTGGCGCTCCGGCTCGCCAACGGACCTCAGGTGATGTGCGGTAGAAGATGTATTGACACGAGAGACCGTCCCGGTCGTCTTTCGCGTATCTGGCAAGGCAAATTGTAGGTTTGTGAGCGCGGGGCCGCGCTTGGAAGGTTCGGTCTTGATGGTTTTGTCAAAATGCGCCCGTACGATCACAAGGGCAGGAGCAATTGCCTGGCAAGTAGGTTAGTGAACGGAAAGGATAGACTGAGCCGGCGAACATACAGCTGAGAGTACCAAGACCGGGACCAGGTCAACAGGAAGAGGGTCTTCAAGACCTCCGGAGGTGTTTGCGATAATTGCCTGTGTAATCATCATTGTAGGGTACATTAGCCCAGATTCGATGCTGAAAAGAGAGGGGGTTGCGTTCAGAGTGGGTATGTTTCCGTTCCTCGGAATGGAAGTCACTAACATTATTCGCATTGCGTGAGTGAGTTTATTGTCTGTATTGACACCCAAGTAAATCTTGGATTCCCGGTTGACCCACCAGATTCGCCCGGCTGGATGAAGTAACAGGGTTTTGAGTCAGCGAGTGGGTTCTCGTCAGGTATATACGGCCATTTACCAGTCAAAACCGTAACAGAAACATTGACGAGCACACTCAATATGAAGCCAATGAGTATGAGGAACTCCCCGACAGCGATGAGGAACACATTGTGTTCGATAGTCGTGTCTTGGCTGATACCATAGCTCACCAGGATGGCACCGATGATGGAGATTACTGGACAACCAAATCAATCAATACGTAAGAAGTAAGATCGGAAAACCCTTACAGCTGCCGAGGGTTGAGATCACAAGTAATGGGATACCGACGCGTTTGCTGGATCCCCAGATCGTGTAGCACCTATGGATCTACCCACGATATTTAGCCTGGACTGGGACGTTTTACTCTCGATGAAAACTGACAAGCATGGTCTCTGCCGCGATACTATACGAGATTATATCAGACAGGCCTCATCAACCCAAGGAGAGTGAAAAAGGCGTACTTTGCGAGAGCCGGTAAGATGTAGAATATGGAACTGGAATGATTATCTGGGATTTCAGAAGGGTCCAGACCCGGAGCGAGAAATCAGGTAATCACATTGTTGCTGCTTTCCCTTTGTGTTGGACAAGGTAATGGATGTAAGGTTCCCAGTCATGATTTTTCAACGCGCTGAATTGTCGTTTCGCGCCATCTATCGTTAGAACCGTGTCGTCGATGACAACGAAGGTTGATATGGCGAACAGCACGATCGTGCATGTCATGTATAGCTTTCTGTTTTCGAAGTCTTGTTTTCGCAGGATATATAGCGCACATCCGAATATTGGGATGTACAATCCTGACACGTAGAGCACGCTGAGCTTGGCGAACGTTTCCTCCTCGAAATTTCACGTACCGTAGACAAGATACATAGCCTGTTGTGTAAAAAACGTGTCAAATGGTTTTTCTCGGCCAAGTATAGTTGATTCGCACCAGGATAGTGCTCGCAGGGTAGAGAACCACTTGTCCAACGTTCACATCGGCAGCAGCAGCAGCAATGATTTCTTCGTTCAATTCTATCTTCGGCATTGTTTCTGATGCCTGGGTTTCCTGGAGGAGAGTTCGGGGAGGTGAAACGACAAGCTTCCGCCCATCTATCGTCGAGCAAAAGGGAGAGGGAAATGAACAGGGTCAACAGGGACCGAGCGCGCCAGACGATATAGGCAATTGAAATTTGAAACGACCACGCGCCGGGCGCCCGCCCCTGAGGAGACCAACACCGCCTTTCAGGAGCTGCCGAAACGAAAAGAACCTCCACGGTCCACCAAAAAATGTAAGAATCACCAACAAGCAAGCCATAGACCAGTTTTCAGCCTCCGGAGCCGTCCTACTAACTCGTTAGTAATTTCCAGACTCGGAGAATCGCACAAGTCGTACCAGTATGATTACGGAGACCTTGCAATCTCCATAATACTAGATAGACCCAAGGCGGCTACCTTGGAGGGACAAGTCGTATCTCTTTCTCTTCCCACAAACCCTGCTTAACATCTTCCGAGGGGACATCCTCAGGAGCGGAAAACAGCGAAATAATCTCTTCGTCTTTGAGCCGTGCTTTCTGGCGTTCCGATGATTGGCCCATGGTCAGAGGTAGAAAATGTGTTGACGCGCGAATCGGTCGCGGCGGTCGTACTCCGCATATCTGGCAATCCGAACTGTATGTTTGTGAGCTCGGATTTACGCTTGTAGGATGAATGTAACCCTTGGTCGCCTTGGTAAAATGGTCATTTAACATGTAAGAAAGAAAATAAGGGAGCTCTCACAGCTACCGAGGGACGAAGCCACAAGTAATGGGATCCCGACGCGTTTACTGGACCCCCATATCGTGTAGCATCTATGGATCTACCCACAATCATCACTATTGACCGGAACGTCGAGATCTCATTGAGTACTGACCAACATAATCTCTGCGGTAAAACTGTACAAGAGAATATCAGACAGGTCCCCATCGGGCCACTAAAGGTAAGAGAGACTTACTTTGCGAGGACTATGAAACTGTGATGATTGTCTAGGTATTCAGGGAGATCCAGACCTGGGGGTAAAGAAATCGAGTACTCACATCGTGGCTGCCTTCAGCTTGTCCCCAGTCTTGACTTTTCACCGCGTTGAATTGTCGTTTCGCCAGGTCTATCGTGAAGAATGTGTCGTTGATAACCGTGCAGGTTGAGATAACGAACATCGTTATTGTGCACGATACGTAAAACTTCCTGTTCACGAAGGGCCGTCTTCGCAATGCACACCCAAATATCGGGATGTATAGTCCTGACAAGTAACTGGTTGAGACTGGGGAACCATTCCACCTCGAATTTTCACGGATCATAAATGAGATACATTGCCTGGTGCGTCAATTCAGTCTTGAACTAAAGCCAGCGAAGTTTCTACGCACCAGAACAGTGGATGTCGCGTAAAGAACTAGTACTCGTCTAACGTCCACGGCAGCCGCTGCGTTGGCCATATCCTCTCCAACCAGTTGCACCTTCGGCATTTTTGCTGATTACTGGGTTTCCTAAGTGAAAGCAGGTTCCAGAAGTGTGAAAGGGCGCCTGTGTCCATCGATGTGGTCGTGTAGAGTACATGACATGATGAACGAAAGCGCTCAGAACGCTTGGGCCTGGGCAAATTGAAATCTGAAACGACGCTTTGACCAGGCGCTGGCTGCCTCCCATGGGTGCCCACAGTTAGTGACTACGCACTGTCAACGTTTAGCATAACTCAATTCTTCCTAATCTGGTGTCAACCACCTCTCCGTGAGAGATGGTACCAGCCGGGTGTCCCACAGCCAGTTATCCGATATGATATATCACATCAACCAGTCTCTGATTTTCGATCACCTTGAGGAACTAGAGGAAATTTTCCTACTTAGCAGCCCTGGCCCTACTAAAAGTTGAAAACTGTCATGATCAGGACGTTCTCCAACAAGCAAGCCCCCAGGCTAGATTCGAGTCCCCGGGGGCCGCCAGGGAAGGTAGTAGAAGCCCAAGACCGTTGAGATAGATAGAATCATATTCCTGCCTTTCATTCTTGATATTAAAAATGGTCACTTGCCGAAAGACGTACTCACGATGACTGTCCCCAGGTGCCAACGCGGTTGAAGCAAAGGAAGTTCGGAATTACAGACAATCCGCTACAAATCCGCCGCTCGGCTCCGTCACCATCGACACAGCTTTTCGGGAACTGCCGAACCGAGAAGCTCACGGTTCGACGACGATAGGGTCTAGATTGCCGTCTCAAGCCACAACCTACCCGTAACCTTGGGATGGTCTCTTCAAGATTTATAGAGGTAGGTTTGATATTTCATCAATTGTTTTTATTCTCCATTGACTTGAGTAGCTCCTCGAGGAGTTAGAAGTCGACGAAGAAGACCTCCCAGCGGCCCTTACCCTACTCAAAGGAGCAAGAGCCAAGAAGAAAGAGGAGGAAGATTTCGAGAGAGCAAGAAGAATACTTACTGGCAACTACGAAGGCAAGTGTGGCAGATCGTATAGCCCGAGGTCAGTCAATAGCTTGTCATAGCTCGGGGGCTCATGCGCTCACATCATGCATGCACATACCCCGGCTAGTCGTCGAGGGTGAAGCGAATGTGGACGCGTTCAAAGAGAAATTTCTCTCTGAGTGTGCCGAGCAAAATAAAAATACACGACACACTCTTAGCATGGGTTTATCGGGACTTTTCTTCTTTTTCTTCACCGCCGTCACCTCCCCTGACGCTTCTTGGATGTAATCCTTTCAACCTGTTCTTCTGACAGCAAACCTCCCATTTCCTTTCGACTCTCTTCCCGGATACGAATCGATGATGCTATACAAGAGCCACTTCGACAACAAGCTCGACAAGTGGATGCAAGTCAGATTGGGATTTTTCAACCACATCTCATGCCACGTACAGCCTGGCCATACCCACCATCAACCTCATGGCCGAGCTTGCTCAGAAGAAAAACCCGCTACTCGATTTTGCCGTCCACATGCGAGTGTTGAGTCTGGCATTCCACCCGCCGGCGGGGCGTGAGCTGGTTTTTGACTTTCAGAATCCAAGGGATTGGGAGGTCGAGCAAGTTATCGAACAAGAACAAGAATATCTGTTTTGGGGATTCGAGACTCAGGCAAGGGATATTCTAACGCGTGTATGGCCAGACGTGAAATGTAGCACCGACGGGTAGAACCACGACGGTAGCACACGAGAGGGGGAGAGAGTCGCTCGAGTTACCGGGATAACCACTGGGATTCCAAGAGAGACTACTAAAGATAACGAGCGTCGGCTTTATATATGGGAGAGAAACAGGCTAGGATATAAAAGGTAATGAGCGTGGGGTTTGGGTTAGGGAAGCTGTAGGTAAACAAAGAGTAAACAACGCGAGAGAGTCCGTTCGTCACATACGCCCTCCACATATTCTGCAAGAATATGTCTATCCATCCAATAGCATCAGGTTTCCTTCTCCAACACTCTCACCAGCTAATTCATCTTCTTCTCCAGCATCAGCCCCTCCCTCAACTCCTTCAGTTCCTTCCAATCCAACAGATGCACTAGAAGTGCCAGAAGTACTCGCAGTACCAGAACCAGACGCAACCGGCGCGCCGTCTCCAAAGAAATTGCCAAGATTGACATCGGGCAAATCGAAGAAGTTAATAGGAGGATTGTTTTGAGAGGGTTCCGGCATGGAAAACGCGGAAGTGAGGTCGATAGGCTGGAAGGCATTTCCAGTAGAGGGAGCCGTGACCTGGGTAGACTGGGACACAGCAACAGCAGCGGCAGGCTGGGTGGGTGGTGCAGATGCACCACAGTTGGAAGACTGGGCGGCCAAGGTACATTTTTTCGATTTTTCGTAAGGTTTGTTGCTTAGCCGGGCCTGTTTCCTTTTGTTGTTCTTGCTCTCGCGAGCATAGGAGCTCCACATATTGGAGACGATGGCATCCTGCTTCCAGGCTTCGAGTCCGTCAAGACCAAGCGAATCGTGGCGAGGTTGGGAGCTGGTGGGGACGTCACGGGTAAACTCCTTGAAGAGTTTCGAGTCGATTTTCGAGCCGAGTACAACAGTACCGGTAGCGGAGTTACTGCGCTTCCTGTAAATAATGGCACTCGCGGCTTTTTTCGAAACGAATGACCAACGTATTACCGTAAATAGAAGTTGTTCACACTTTGCCTTCCTACCACCAAAATACATCAAATTCCGCACTTTATACCCTCCATTCCTGTCACTATTCATGGGCAACCGTCGTATTAGCTCAGATCTCAAGGAAGCCGCGCTATGGATGTGGGAGCACGGGTGGGATATGGCAGATATTTGTGCAACTCTGGTTGTGTCCCGCCGCAGCATGTACCGATGGAGAGGTATCTTCCAGGAACTTGGAACCGTTACTAGACCCTCTAGTACACTTCGTGGTCGCCCAAGGACCATCGGACTAGCCGCTCTTCAAGCTTGCCACGACATTTACTCTCAATATCCTGATACATACCTCGATGAATTGCAGTGGTATCTGGCGGTTCATCACGACATCCCAATCTCAATTGCAGCTTTACAAGACAACCTGGACAAGGCTGGTCTCAGTCGGAAGATTCTTCACAAGATGGCGAGAGAAAGAGACGAGCAGCTGCGCAGAGATTTCATGGCAGGCGTACGGGATCCAGCACATTTCTCAGGAACAGGGTGCGAGTTTGTCACGGTCGACGAGTCAAGTAAAAATGACTGTGAAGTCCTCCGTCGCTATGGTCGTGCACCGGTTGGGTCTCGTGCAGACGTTATTGCACCATTTGTACGAGGGAAGAGGTATTCTTTGGTGGCCGCAATGTCGATGAAAGGATACATAGCGACACGTGTGGTGGAAGGGTCATTGGACAGCGCAGAGTACTTTGATTTTGTTGTGGAGGAAGTGGTATGTGGTTTTGAATCTTCTCTAGCACTGGCAGCTGTGACTGAGAGCCTTCTAGATACCACAGATGAACCGTTATCCAGCTGAGAGCAGTGTGTTAGTGATGGATAACTGCCGTATTCACCATTCTGAAGTTCTGCAAGAAGTCCTGAACGAGGCAGGCATCATGCTATTGTACCTACCCCCATACTCTCCAGATCTCAACCCAATTGAAGAATCCTTCAGCACTTGGAAAGCACATCTACGACGTGAAGTTCACACACTGGAGGCTGCGGAGGACCCGATCCTGGCGTTGTTGGACTCCTGTGGGTGTATAACCGAGGAAATGGCGACAAACTGGTTCATTCATGCAGGGTATGTTGTCGGGACATGATACGTTGATGTAGTAGTGACAGTAAGGTAGCATGTATAATTACGAGGGTAATCGTACAGGGTTGGGTATGATAGACTGATGGATACAAGTAATGTTGGTGCTGCGAGAGACGAGAACGAGAATGGACTGAGGAACAATGAAAGCGAGTGCAAACAGACATCGAAAGCGAGCAATAGCGTAAACAATGAAAGCAAGTGAGAACGAGAACATGGAAAGTGGATAAAAGTAAGCTAAAAAACATGGAATACTTATGGTGCAGAAGCCGTCCACAAGCCTTGCTTGGCATCCGCAATGAACTGCTTGTGAACGTCAAGTATATTGTTCCACCCCAAGGGAGCAAAACCCACAAGGTCATGCCACATCTTCATATCGAGCTTGACGATGTTCTGGTCCCCAGGTTTGTATCCGAGGGTTGTGAGGCGCTGGTAGTCACCATCAGAAACCTTGTAGCGAGAACAAAAGTCCTCCAGAGAAACCTGGACATCGACACGATACGCAGGGGAACCCGGAGCAGTCACAGTAATGGGAGTATTTGAGCGTGGGGTTGGGAGGGGAACACCTGGATACATGGAAGAGACTGCGGTGCCTGGTTGCGGGAAGGTGTTCGAAGTACCAGGGTGCAAGGGATTGCCGATGGAAGGGTACGGAAAGGTAGAGGGCGAGGCAGAATGACCAAAGGGCATGGTGAAAGGTGGTAGGCCGCGGGAAGCCTGCATCATCTGTTGTGACATGTGCTGCTGCTGCGACATCTGCTGTAGAAAGCACATCATCATGAGGTCCATGGCAGATGTCGTGCCTGAAGCAGGAGGGGTGGCAACAGCAGGAACAACGATAGGTGCAGGTGTGCTACCAACGATGGGGGGTGAAGCAGCTGTTGACTTGAGCCGCTTTGAGACGTCGAAGTATGCGGTGTTCGGTGGGTTCGTCACAGTTGCAGATCCATCACCCTTCGACTAGAAGAACGTCAGTATGAACAGTCAGTGGACAACAGATGAGAAGTGACCCACCAGATGTGAGGCCCAGTTTGCCATTCTGAGATGGTCGGATAGGTCAAAACAAAAGTTCGTCCCAGGCTGCACGTAAATACGCTTTCTGGGATACTGAGGGTGGTTATCAACCGGGTACTTTGTTTCGAGCTGTGCAGTGGCGTCCTTGATCTGGAGATCAAACTTGGCCTACAAATTCAGAGGTCAGTGGCGCACGTAAGGGTACCAGGGTAACTTACACGTTGCTTGGCAATCGAGTCAGTTGTTGTAGACACCTCCAACTGAGAGTAGTCAAACTTCTGGTCATCCGTCCAGAACTGTAGAGATGAGGTTACACGGGGTTCCGAGACGAAGGAACATCGGGACTTACTGCATCGTTTGAAGCAGACTTGATGGGTGGTGGCATGAAGATCATGACGTGTCGAGCATGTTTCACAGACTTCGCGTCCTCAAGGAGAGACTTGTAACCATCTTCTCCGCCGAGAAGGAGAACTGTAGACGTCGCTGGCTTGACCCATCGCCAGTTCAGCTTGCTCTCTTGGATGTCATTCAAGGAACAAGGAAGTTTCTGGGCCATGCCTAGAAGCAGGCTGAAGTAGGAGTCGGTAGAAGAGAGGGTAAACGGGGTGCAAGGCTGATAGTTGGTGATATCGAAAGGTTTTGCGGGCTTTCTCTTTGAGGATGCTGCAGCTGAAAGGTTCTTCTCGACTTGGCAGTAGAACGTAAGCGTGAATCCATCCCCTCGGGCATCATCTCCTTCAATCTCCTCAGCATTGGGGGTCTTTTTGACCACGCAAGTGATCTCGACATCAGATTCATCATCGGACAGTTCAGTGAGCGGCTCAGTATCGGGTTCATCTTGTGTTCGTTGGGCAAGGTCATCCAGCGTGTAATTGCGAAAATTATCGCTGTCATCTACGAGAGAATTGTTTGCGAGGTGCAAAGACACGAGAGGAAAGTATATACCTGATTTGTTCGAGCGTCGAAAAGAATTGACCAGCTCATTGGTGACCTGTTGGCCGAGAGTATTTTTCTTCTTCTTGCCTCCTGTTGCCGTAGTCTTCTTGCCTCCCGTGGTCTTCTTTTTCTTATCATCCTTGGTCTTGACCATGTTGCAATTCAGGAAAGGAAGGGCAAGAGAAATACAAAAAAGCGGTGGTGGTGGTGGTGGTGGTGGGAAGTCAAGAAATGGTGTGAAATGGGGCAACGCGCGTTCATTGGTACGACTTCTATTTACGGTAATATGTTTGTAATTTCATCAAGAAAAGCCGCGAGTGCCATTATTTACAGGAAGCGCAGTAAAGATAGAGAAGCGGCCTCCGACAGAGCATTCTGGGTCGTTGTTGAAGAGCTGGGCGATGCGAGGGTAGCATGCAGGGATAGTGAGTGAATTGACTGGTTTGCCATTCAGAAGCTGACCAGCCGTAATGAGACAGCGGCGGATGTCGAGTGGGGTGACTGAGAAACTGACTTGGCCCAGTGCGATGTGGCCAATGACGATGGTCTGAGACGGTTTACCGTCATGGGTGACATGGCGAAGCCAGTTGGTGATAGCCATGTCGAGAAGCGGCTGTGTATACGGGAGCGAGGGATTGCGTACGAGGTGCCGATATGGGGAAAATTGAGTGAGTGTCGATCCTTCATCTGTTCCTTTTCTATCCATTTCATCTATTCCTTCTAACCATTCCATCACTCCTACATGCAGATCTGTTTCTTCCGAATCTGAAGCTAATTTTGGCGGCTCGCCCCCTCCAGATACCAGCCCTGAGATATCGGAAATACCCATTGCCTCAAGGTAATCACCAACCACGTCCAAATGGTCGATTTCGTGATATGGCAACCAGGTAATGTCGCCCGACTTCCATTTGACTTGGAATAACACGTTGGTTCTCGTTCCAGAGTGTGAAATAATATGGTCAATAGCCCATTCGCTGTTAGGATCGTGCGGATATGACAGCCCGGACGGAGGTCCGAGCGGAAGAGAGCGGAAGCACACGTGCCGGAATGGACTAGTCGGAGTTGGAGAGATTCCAACGACCGGAAGGCCGAACAGATGGCTGGACAATAGTCGAAGGTTTCGCCAACGACACCGTTGAGTTGAGTTGTCCTTGACCGGAAGGAAAGGAAGATAAAGATGAAGAGGAGATAGAGATAAAGAGACGGAATGAGATGAATGAGATAAACGGAAACCAAGTTGATTTTAATTCTGAGGAATACAAGTCGTGAAGTATCTAGCTTATATATGTATCGATCTCCGAGACCTCCGAAGGGGTTCCGGCGATCATAGTACCGAAGGTGAGTCAAGAGCGGGAGAGAATGTATGTACAGTACGGAATCCGAGACGGAGGGTGAACTCCCGGAGTCGGAGATGAATCGGAAATGAAGTGTCAGAATGGAATGTACGGGATGAGTCATGATAGAATGGAAAGCGGAATGTCGGAATGTAGAGTAAACGTACTACTCGGAAATGAACGGTATATATGTATCTCCGATCCGTAAGTACCGGGGACACGACGTCGGAATCCGAAGTTATGTTCCAGAAAGGATCGTGAAGGAAGAGAAAACATAAAGTAGATTCCGAGCATCGGAATCTCCGGAAGGTGGATAGAGGCCTTCGGAAACCTCGGAACCGGCATGGATGTAACAGTATCCCCCTCTTAAGGCTCTCGCCTCGAGAGCCGCGGAGGAAGTAAGAAGGAAATCGTAAAACGTAAAAATTTGGAAGCATTCGGAAAGAAGACATAAAACAATAGAAACGTGATGAGTCGATAGAACGTTCTGGAAAATGAAAGAATATTCTGAAAAACCAAACAGACAACAAATAGAAAAAAGATATATAAGAAGCGCACCAAGCGAATCCTAACTTCATTCCCCAACTCATAAAATGTCACCTACACCATCCCGGACCCCAACTCCAGCACGATTCACCTTCACTACCCCTCGTCCGGATGAAAATATTCCGGAATACGACGAACCCGAACCCACGGTGGATCCGAACGCCGACCTGCCTACGAAACGCGCACAGAACCGGCTTTGGAGGAAATGGGATGAAGCGCGGGAGCAATGGGAAGAAGAGCAGAAAACGGAAGTTGAGAAACGGATTGCGGAATGGGAGGCGGAGAGGGCGGAATTGGAGCGGGGTGCACAGGAATGGAAGGTCGGAAGGGACGCAAGGGCGGAGGACCGAAAGAAGCAGAAAGAGGCGGATGAGGAAGAAGTCCGGAGGAGAATGATTCCGGAACCTCAGGTGAAGCCCGAATTCTATTCTTTTTCCAACACCGACATCGAGTCCCTGGACTGGGACTGGGAAAGGGTGTGTCCGACTGGATCGGATTCTTTTTTCCGGATTTTTTAACTTGTTTTAGTGTTATCCTTTGCTGACATCGCACCAACAAATGGTCTTCCAGGCGGGATTCGCAGCAGGAAGGAAAGCGGAAGCGGAGACCGGAAAGAGGAAGGGTCTAGGGAGGAAAGGAAAAGGGAAGGAAGTGGAGGTGGAGATCACGGATCCGGCGGAGGTCGGTACGGGACCATTGAACCCTACGTGTGAGTCCGGTTTTATCTTTTTCATCATTCCGGTGTCGACTGACGCTTTCCAGCTTGTAAGACATGCATCGCACGGAATGCGGAATGCCGGAGGAACGAGGACTTACAGTCCAAAAGCGAGGGAGGTAAAAACGCCTGTTTCCGGTGCAGAATCAAAAAGGGCAAGTGTAGCTTAGCTCGTTCCGGAGGCGGCGCTCGTTCCGAGGGTGAATCAGTCATGACGGAAAAAACGAAGGGCTCGGGAGGTGGTCGGAAAGGAAAGGCTAAGGAGGTCGGACTCCGGCTGACTCCGGATACGGAGAAGGCCTTGCGACAGATCAACCGGGGCCTCCAACTTCTCCTGGCACATTGGGGAGTTCCTTTTGACGATAGCTCGGAGGAAGAAGACGAACCCGCCGCGGAACCGGAGGACACGGACGATCAGGAGGAAGGACCCTCTACCAGGCCCAGCAAGAGGCCCGCCTCGAAATCTCCGAAGAACACTCGGAAGAAAGTCAAGAGCGCGGAAACGATTCCGGAGGATGCTGATGGTGAAGAGGAAGATGAAGATAGGATGAAGGAGTAGAGGAACGGACGTCCGGAATCCGGACAATTTCTTGAATTTTGTATATGTAGAATAGTTTTGAAACGTCGCCCGGCCGGAAGGCCTTTCTCTGAATCATGAGTGATCGTAAGATAATCGGAATCGGAGTCGGAAGTGTGAAATGAGCTTAGATAGAATCAATAGGTCCAGGCTTATGAGGATAGCGTTCGTGGAATGCTCGGAGGAGGTCCGGAGCGTTGAAGTTGTCTGCTGTGACCCAAGAAAACTCCTCGTCGGTGCCTTCGTATCCGAGCCATCGGATGCGATATTGTAACTTGCACTTGAAACGACGGTCGATCTTGGAGTCTAGGATCTCGGAAATCTTGTAATGATCTTCTTCTCCGGTGTCGAGTTCGACGGGACCCGGAGGAGGCTGAACGCGATTCGGAATGGGGTTCGGAAGGATGGATTCGAGTTGGGAAACGTGGAAAGTTGGATGGATGGTACGGAATTCAGTCGGAAGTCGGAGGGTATAAGCAACTGGAGATGGTGTAGCAATGATCTCGAAAGGACCTAGGAATTTCTCGGAGAATTTAGCGGTAGGTCTGGTCGTTTTGATGTACTTAGCGGAGACCATAACTTTATCGCCAATCTTCCATTCCGGCTGAGGCTGGAGATGTCGATCCTTCTGTTCCTTCATACGGGTTTGGGCGTGAGTAAGTTCTTCTCGGAGCATGAAATGAAGCTCATCTAAATCAACCACAAACTCTCGTGCACGGGCGGAAGCCATGTCTCGTTCCGGGTGGATGGTGATGTTCGGATGATAACCCTTGTTGGCAAAGAATGGTGAGATTCCAGTGGAAGCGTTCGGAGCATTGTTGTAAGCGAACTCGGCGAGAGGCAGGAGTTCATCCCAGTTGTCCTACTGGTAAGAACAGTAGACTCGGATATACTGCTCAAGCGTCTGATTCGCCCGTTCAGTCTGTCCGTCGGCGGAAGGATGATAACCGGAAGTGTAATGAAGATTCATGTCAAGGGCTTTCCCGAGGGAACGCATGAAGTGGGAAACGATTTCGGAACCACGGTCGGAGGTGACGTGCTGAGGAACTCCATGCTTAGAAAACACATGGATAACGAAGAGTCGAGCGAGTTGTTCGGAAGTGATATGGATGTCTGTAGGAATGAAGATTGCTTGTTTCGAAGCGCGGTCGATGATAACTAGGATGGAATTGAAACCGTTAGAGTTCGGAAGTTCCTCAATGAAGTCCATAGAGATAGAGTCTCATGGTCGTGCAGGAACTGGAAGAGGTCGTAGAAGTCCGTATGGCCGATGTCGTGGAGTCTTGTTCCATGCACAAGTTACACAGGAGCGAACGTAGTCTCGCATGAACTCTCGGATGAGGGGCCATGTATATTGACGTCGGATGGTTTCTAGAGTCCGGTTCTGCCCAAAGTGACCAGAGATGATATGATCGTGATATTGTTGGAGGATTCTAAGTCGGAGGTTGTTGGCTTCAGGAACGTAGATTCTGTCATCTAAACGAAGGAAACCTGTCTCGTCGACAGTCCATCTAGTCTCGTCGGAAGTGTCGGAAGCGGATCGGAAGTGTTGGATGAGGGAGGAATCTTCTGTCTGAGCAGTTCGGATGTCTTCATGGAGCTGCTCGACGTCCATGATAACGCTTGCGCGAAGAACTGGACCTTCAAGGAATGTAGCGCGGAGGGAAGCGGTGAGTTGTTCCTGAGTGAATACAGGTCGGAAATTGTGTGGATTGAGATGGGCGTAAGGCGTATCCCCCTCTTTAGGATAGACGTCCCATCGTCTAGTCAAAGCGTCCGGTTTTGCACCGAGCTTGCCAGGACGGAAACGGATTACCATATTAAAGTGAGAGAGGTACTCGGACCAGCGTACTTGTCGTCGGGTGAGAATCTTCGTAGTGGTGAAATATTCAAGATTTTTGTGATCCGTTACCACGTCTACCAGATTTTCGGAACCTTCCAAGTAGTGTCGCCAACGTTTGAACGCCTCGAAGATGGCGAGGAGCTCTTTGTCGTGCACATCGTAGTTAAGTTCCGGAGGAGTGAAAGTCCGGGAGTGGAATGTGATAGGATGGATCTCACCGTCGTCGGTCCGGATAGAAAGGATAGCCGCCAACGCATAATCGGATGCGTCAGTTTCCACAATGATTTCTCGATCAGGAATCCAGTGCGTGAGGATAGGAGCATGAGTAAATGCCTCTTTCAGAGTATCGAAGGCAGCCTGGCATTCTGGGCTGAAGTTCCAACAAATGTCTTTCCGAGTGAGGCGGGTTAAAGGAACGGTAATGGCGCTATAGTTGAAGATAAAACGCCGATAGAAGTTGCAAAAGCCAAGGAAAGATTGAATATCCTTAACTTTGCGCGGCGTAGGCCACTTGGTAATGATATCCACTTTGGACATATCCATTCGAAGACCATCCGGCGAAAGAATGTAGCCGAGGTATTCGATAGTATCGGTATGGAATTCGCACTTGGAGGCTTTGCAGTACAATCTGTTTGCCCGGAGGCGTTTGAGAACCTCCCGGACATGCTTCTTGTGAGAGGAAATGTCGTCGGAATAGATGAGGATGTCGTCTAGGTAAACTAAAACGTTAACATCAAGCATATCGGAGAAAATGTTGTTGACGAAGCGTTGGAAGACTGCAGGTGCGTTGGATAGTCCTTCCGGCATAACCCGCCACTCAAATGAGCCGTAACGGGTCCGGAAAGCGGTCTTGTATTCATCACCGTCGGCGATACGCACAAGGTGATAAGCATGACGGAGGTCAAGCTTGGTATAGATCCGAGCCTTCCGCGGAGCGTCGAGAAGGTCGGAGATGAGAGGGAGCAGATAGCGATCCTTTTTGTAATCTTGTTGAGACCCCGGAAGTCGACGCAGAGTCTAAGATCACCACTCTTCTTCTTGACAAAGAGAACGGGAGTGCCGAAAGGAGATTTGGATGGAGTGATGAGCCCGGCCTGGAGATGTTCATCGATGAATTCTCGGAGAGCTGTGATCTCCGTTTGAGAAAGGGAATAGATCGGTCCGAGAGGTGGTTCCGTTCCTTCCTCTAACTGAATCTTCATGTCGTCTTCTCCCCGATGCGACGGAAGCTGTTTCGACATTTCTGGACTGAAGACGTCAGTGAATTCATGATAATCAGGCGGAATGATTGCCAAATCTTCCTCGGAAAGTTCCGCCGCACGTCCGGAAACCGTGTCGGAAGGCGTCATCTGGATGGTGAACGCCCGAGCACCGGATTCAGACTTCGCTCGGAGGTAAGCGCCAGCAGATATGAGGGAAACCTTCGGAGCTATAGCAGACGGAGCTGAGAGAAGATCAGCGTAGGAATAGATGGGCTCGAATGGATAAGATGGAGACTTAGCCTTGCGCCGAGGCGTACTAGGCTGAGGAGAAACTTCCGAGAGCTCGGAAGAGCGAGTCGGAAGGGCCGGCTGAGACGGAATAGGCTTTGTCCGGAATTCGATACTGTTGTTCGACCAGTCAACCAACGGGTTGTAGCGGTGAAGCCAGTTATATCCTAAAACTAGGCTGCAAGCCGAATCAAGGTGAGTGACATAAAAGTCAATCGGAAGGATGTCTCCAGAAGAAAAAATGATAGGTAAAGAGGCCATGCGCGAAATAGTGGAACCATGAGAACCATTGAGAAGGCGAAGAGAAATAGGTGGTATTGGAATGGTAGGTACTTGGTTACGTTCCACGTACTTTGTATCTATAAAGCAGTGGGACGAACCGGAATCAACGAGAGCAGAAAAAGATAATGGTACAGTAGTAGATGACTGTTCGTGTGTATCGGAAGAATTAGACATATTTGAAGAAAGAGTAAGAGTAAGAGAATTAGGCGAAGAAAGAGCGGCTGCGTTGAGAGTTACCTCGGTGGAACAATCCGGCTCAACGCAACTCCGAACTCGTTCCGAGGGTTCGGAGTTGCGGACTATTTTTTTGCCTCATCCGGTTTGGATGTGGAGGCGTCCAAAGTAGCCGCAGCACAACCTTTAGCCTGAGAACCGGCCGCAGGTCGCTTCCTACAATCATCTGTCTTGTGCTTTCCGCCACAGAACATGCACAAGTTGTTCTTCTTCCGACGTGCCTTCTCTTCCGGCTTCAACTTTCCGTCCTTACCAAGATACTGGGCAACCGGGTTGGTAGTGTTGGAAGTTGGATTCGACCCAGAGTTGTTGTTGGCGTTGGACTTGTTGCCGGAAGAGTTACTGGAAGAGTTGCCGGAATTCTTGTTAGAGCCACCGGAACTACCGGAACCTCCGGAAGAGTTGTTGGAACGATTTCCGGAGTTGTTGTTGGATCGGGAGTTGGAATTGGAATTGTTGTTGTTGGCTCGTTTCGCCGCTCGGCCCTCTCGGGATTTCTCCCCTTCGCGTACCCAGTGCGTCCGGTCGTATTCCCGGCACACTACACGCAACTGTTTGAGAGTCGAAGGACGAGCACCAACGTTCGGAAGTAAATCTTTGATACGCTTTGGCATAGCGCGATAATAGGCATGACGGAGAGCGTTCTCGCCATAACCAATCTTGGCTGCGAGAGTGTTGAAACGAACCTTGAACTTTCTGATTTTCTCCCCTTCTCCCATCCGGAGGTTGTCGAACTTGTCTTCAGCTTCCTCTATCGTATCCACCTGTCCGAAGAACATTTCGAGTTCATCGAGGAATGCTCGGAGGCTGAACATCCAAGCGGGCGGATCGGAATCGGTTTCGTAGGATAGGATTTCGGGTTGGAAATATTCAAGGCACATGCCACGGAGGTAGGAAATGATGTAGTGGATTTTATCGGCATCGGTAGGAAAGTCGGAAGGACGGTGGTTGAAAACGATCATACATGAGACGATGAAGCTCGGAAGCTTGTCGGGTTGCGTTCCGTCGAAGGTATCAGGTTCCTTGACATTCCCCTTCTTTTCCGGCTTCTTCCCAAGGAGCTGGGCGATGATTTTGTTGTGCTCAAGCATGGATTGTACGAGTGCCATCATATTGAATTGGTAGAGATTGTTTCCGGGACCTCTAGGGAATCCAGGTTCCCCACCTCGTCCACCGGAGGGTCCTCCGCCTGGAGGTCCACCACCAGGTGGTCCGGGGGGTCCGGGTGGTCCGGAATCACCGGGTTCGTGATCGGATCCGTCGTCACCTTCCGGCTCCGTATCCGTATCTCCACCCCTGTTACTACCTGCTCGGGATCCGCCCCTACTGCCACCTCGAGAGCCCTTGGGTTCCTCGACCTGCTTATGTGGATCAGATCCCTCGGGTATCGCTGTCTCTGTTGGTAGTTCAGTATCCCGGGGCATAACCGGAGCTGTAACTGGATGAGTGGATGGATGTTCTTTGTCAACGGCGGCATCGAAAGTAAAGTCATCAATTATTCCCTCATCGGCTTTGTTTTTCCCCTTAGCTGTTTTCGGGGGCGGTTCGTTATGAGCCTTGTCAAGTGCTAGTGCTAGTTTTGCAGGATCAAGCACCCCCCGAGGATCTTCGATAGTAGCTGGAGAGAAAACTTGACGGGATGTGGGTTTCGGAGGTGGAGGAGGACGACTAGGAGTTTCGGGTACCTTGTCCCCTACATAGACTGTTCTGCCGTCCTCAAGTGTCCTGTATTTCGAAGCCATTGTAGTAGGACGTCGGAGCTTGCTAGGCGAAAGTGGTGCAACGGTATTAAGTGTGCCGATACGTGGAGTTGATTGTACGTCGATTTGATATTCGGAAGCACGGACGCTGCTACCGAAAATCGCTTGTCGTTCTTTACGTCGACCGTAACGGTTGGTTGATATGGATTCGGAAGCGGAGATACTTCCTATGAATTGGTTGGGTGGATCTTCGTCGAAGTGTCCAGGGAATTCAGGATTGACTTGTCTGGACATTCAGTAATTTCAACTCAAGGTTCGAGAATTAAATACTGTTAGGATCGTGCGGATATGACAGCCCGGACGGAGGTCCGAGCGGAAGAGAGCGGAAGCACACGTGCCGGAATGGACTAGTCGGAGTTGGAGAGATTCCAACGACCGGAAGGCCGAACAGATGGCTGGACAATAGTCGAAGGTTTCGCCAACGACACCGTTGAGTTGAGTTGTCCTTGACCGGAAGGAAAGGAAGATAAAGATGAAGAGGAGATAGAGATAAAGAGACGGAATGAGATGAATGAGATAAACGGAAACCAAGTTGATTTTAATTCTGAGGAATACAAGTCGTGAAGTATCTAGCTTATATATGTATCGATCTCCGAGACCTCCGAAGGGGTTCCGGCGATCATAGTACCGAAGGTGAGTCAAGAGCGGGAGAGAATGTATGTACAGTACGGAATCCGAGACGGAGGGTGAACTCCCGGAGTCGGAGATGAATCGGAAATGAAGTGTCAGAATGGAATGTACGGGATGAGTCATGATAGAATGGAAAGCGGAATGTCGGAATGTAGAGTAAACGTACTACTCGGAAATGAACGGTATATATGTATCTCCGATCCGTAAGTACCGGGGACACGACGTCGGAATCCGAAGTTATGTTCCAGAAAGGATCGTGAAGGAAGAGAAAACATAAAGTAGATTCCGAGCATCGGAATCTCCGGAAGGTGGATAGAGGCCTTCGGAAACCTCGGAACCGGCATGGATGTAACAGTATCCCCCTCTTAAGGCTCTCGCCTCGAGAGCCGCGGAGGAAGTAAGAAGGAAATCGTAAAACGTAAAAATTTGGAAGCATTCGGAAAGAAGACATAAAACAATAGAAACGTGATGAGTCGATAGAACGTTCTGGAAAATGAAAGAATATTCTGAAAAACCAAACAGACAACAAATAGAAAAAAGATATATAAGAAGCGCACCAAGCGAATCCTAACTTCATTCCCCAACTCATAAAATGTCACCTACACCATCCCGGACCCCAACTCCAGCACGATTCACCTTCACTACCCCTCGTCCGGATGAAAATATTCCGGAATACGACGAACCCGAACCCACGGTGGATCCGAACGCCGACCTGCCTACGAAACGCGCACAGAACCGGCTTTGGAGGAAATGGGATGAAGCGCGGGAGCAATGGGAAGAAGAGCAGAAAACGGAAGTTGAGAAACGGATTGCGGAATGGGAGGCGGAGAGGGCGGAATTGGAGCGGGGTGCACAGGAATGGAAGGTCGGAAGGGACGCAAGGGCGGAGGACCGAAAGAAGCAGAAAGAGGCGGATGAGGAAGAAGTCCGGAGGAGAATGATTCCGGAACCTCAGGTGAAGCCCGAATTCTATTCTTTTTCCAACACCGACATCGAGTCCCTGGACTGGGACTGGGAAAGGGTGTGTCCGACTGGATCGGATTCTTTTTTCCGGATTTTTTAACTTGTTTTAGTGTTATCCTTTGCTGACATCGCACCAACAAATGGTCTTCCAGGCGGGATTCGCAGCAGGAAGGAAAGCGGAAGCGGAGACCGGAAAGAGGAAGGGTCTAGGGAGGAAAGGAAAAGGGAAGGAAGTGGAGGTGGAGATCACGGATCCGGCGGAGGTCGGTACGGGACCATTGAACCCTACGTGTGAGTCCGGTTTTATCTTTTTCATCATTCCGGTGTCGACTGACGCTTTCCAGCTTGTAAGACATGCATCGCACGGAATGCGGAATGCCGGAGGAACGAGGACTTACAGTCCAAAAGCGAGGGAGGTAAAAACGCCTGTTTCCGGTGCAGAATCAAAAAGGGCAAGTGTAGCTTAGCTCGTTCCGGAGGCGGCGCTCGTTCCGAGGGTGAATCAGTCATGACGGAAAAAACGAAGGGCTCGGGAGGTGGTCGGAAAGGAAAGGCTAAGGAGGTCGGACTCCGGCTGACTCCGGATACGGAGAAGGCCTTGCGACAGATCAACCGGGGCCTCCAACTTCTCCTGGCACATTGGGGAGTTCCTTTTGACGATAGCTCGGAGGAAGAAGACGAACCCGCCGCGGAACCGGAGGACACGGACGATCAGGAGGAAGGACCCTCTACCAGGCCCAGCAAGAGGCCCGCCTCGAAATCTCCGAAGAACACTCGGAAGAAAGTCAAGAGCGCGGAAACGATTCCGGAGGATGCTGATGGTGAAGAGGAAGATGAAGATAGGATGAAGGAGTAGAGGAACGGACGTCCGGAATCCGGACAATTTCTTGAATTTTGTATATGTAGAATAGTTTTGAAACGTCGCCCGGCCGGAAGGCCTTTCTCTGAATCATGAGTGATCGTAAGATAATCGGAATCGGAGTCGGAAGTGTGAAATGAGCTTAGATAGAATCAATAGGTCCAGGCTTATGAGGATAGCGTTCGTGGAATGCTCGGAGGAGGTCCGGAGCGTTGAAGTTGTCTGCTGTGACCCAAGAAAACTCCTCGTCGGTGCCTTCGTATCCGAGCCATCGGATGCGATATTGTAACTTGCACTTGAAACGACGGTCGATCTTGGAGTCTAGGATCTCGGAAATCTTGTAATGATCTTCTTCTCCGGTGTCGAGTTCGACGGGACCCGGAGGAGGCTGAACGCGATTCGGAATGGGGTTCGGAAGGATGGATTCGAGTTGGGAAACGTGGAAAGTTGGATGGATGGTACGGAATTCAGTCGGAAGTCGGAGGGTATAAGCAACTGGAGATGGTGTAGCAATGATCTCGAAAGGACCTAGGAATTTCTCGGAGAATTTAGCGGTAGGTCTGGTCGTTTTGATGTACTTAGCGGAGACCATAACTTTATCGCCAATCTTCCATTCCGGCTGAGGCTGGAGATGTCGATCCTTCTGTTCCTTCATACGGGTTTGGGCGTGAGTAAGTTCTTCTCGGAGCATGAAATGAAGCTCATCTAAATCAACCACAAACTCTCGTGCACGGGCGGAAGCCATGTCTCGTTCCGGGTGGATGGTGATGTTCGGATGATAACCCTTGTTGGCAAAGAATGGTGAGATTCCAGTGGAAGCGTTCGGAGCATTGTTGTAAGCGAACTCGGCGAGAGGCAGGAGTTCATCCCAGTTGTCCTACTGGTAAGAACAGTAGACTCGGATATACTGCTCAAGCGTCTGATTCGCCCGTTCAGTCTGTCCGTCGGCGGAAGGATGATAACCGGAAGTGTAATGAAGATTCATGTCAAGGGCTTTCCCGAGGGAACGCATGAAGTGGGAAACGATTTCGGAACCACGGTCGGAGGTGACGTGCTGAGGAACTCCATGCTTAGAAAACACATGGATAACGAAGAGTCGAGCGAGTTGTTCGGAAGTGATATGGATGTCTGTAGGAATGAAGATTGCTTGTTTCGAAGCGCGGTCGATGATAACTAGGATGGAATTGAAACCGTTAGAGTTCGGAAGTTCCTCAATGAAGTCCATAGAGATAGAGTCTCATGGTCGTGCAGGAACTGGAAGAGGTCGTAGAAGTCCGTATGGCCGATGTCGTGGAGTCTTGTTCCATGCACAAGTTACACAGGAGCGAACGTAGTCTCGCATGAACTCTCGGATGAGGGGCCATGTATATTGACGTCGGATGGTTTCTAGAGTCCGGTTCTGCCCAAAGTGACCAGAGATGATATGATCGTGATATTGTTGGAGGATTCTAAGTCGGAGGTTGTTGGCTTCAGGAACGTAGATTCTGTCATCTAAACGAAGGAAACCTGTCTCGTCGACAGTCCATCTAGTCTCGTCGGAAGTGTCGGAAGCGGATCGGAAGTGTTGGATGAGGGAGGAATCTTCTGTCTGAGCAGTTCGGATGTCTTCATGGAGCTGCTCGACGTCCATGATAACGCTTGCGCGAAGAACTGGACCTTCAAGGAATGTAGCGCGGAGGGAAGCGGTGAGTTGTTCCTGAGTGAATACAGGTCGGAAATTGTGTGGATTGAGATGGGCGTAAGGCGTATCCCCCTCTTTAGGATAGACGTCCCATCGTCTAGTCAAAGCGTCCGGTTTTGCACCGAGCTTGCCAGGACGGAAACGGATTACCATATTAAAGTGAGAGAGGTACTCGGACCAGCGTACTTGTCGTCGGGTGAGAATCTTCGTAGTGGTGAAATATTCAAGATTTTTGTGATCCGTTACCACGTCTACCAGATTTTCGGAACCTTCCAAGTAGTGTCGCCAACGTTTGAACGCCTCGAAGATGGCGAGGAGCTCTTTGTCGTGCACATCGTAGTTAAGTTCCGGAGGAGTGAAAGTCCGGGAGTGGAATGTGATAGGATGGATCTCACCGTCGTCGGTCCGGATAGAAAGGATAGCCGCCAACGCATAATCGGATGCGTCAGTTTCCACAATGATTTCTCGATCAGGAATCCAGTGCGTGAGGATAGGAGCATGAGTAAATGCCTCTTTCAGAGTATCGAAGGCAGCCTGGCATTCTGGGCTGAAGTTCCAACAAATGTCTTTCCGAGTGAGGCGGGTTAAAGGAACGGTAATGGCGCTATAGTTGAAGATAAAACGCCGATAGAAGTTGCAAAAGCCAAGGAAAGATTGAATATCCTTAACTTTGCGCGGCGTAGGCCACTTGGTAATGATATCCACTTTGGACATATCCATTCGAAGACCATCCGGCGAAAGAATGTAGCCGAGGTATTCGATAGTATCGGTATGGAATTCGCACTTGGAGGCTTTGCAGTACAATCTGTTTGCCCGGAGGCGTTTGAGAACCTCCCGGACATGCTTCTTGTGAGAGGAAATGTCGTCGGAATAGATGAGGATGTCGTCTAGGTAAACTAAAACGTTAACATCAAGCATATCGGAGAAAATGTTGTTGACGAAGCGTTGGAAGACTGCAGGTGCGTTGGATAGTCCTTCCGGCATAACCCGCCACTCAAATGAGCCGTAACGGGTCCGGAAAGCGGTCTTGTATTCATCACCGTCGGCGATACGCACAAGGTGATAAGCATGACGGAGGTCAAGCTTGGTATAGATCCGAGCCTTCCGCGGAGCGTCGAGAAGGTCGGAGATGAGAGGGAGCAGATAGCGATCCTTTTTGGTAATCTTGTTGAGACCCCGGAAGTCGACGCAGAGTCTAAGATCACCACTCTTCTTCTTGACAAAGAGAACGGGAGTGCCGAAAGGAGATTTGGATGGAGTGATGAGCCCGGCCTGGAGATGTTCATCGATGAATTCTCGGAGAGCTGTGATCTCCGTTTGAGAAAGGGAATAGATCGGTCCGAGAGGTGGTTCCGTTCCTTCCTCTAACTGAATCTTCATGTCGTCTTCTCCCCGATGCGACGGAAGCTGTTTCGACATTTCTGGACTGAAGACGTCAGTGAATTCATGATAATCAGGCGGAATGATTGCCAAATCTTCCTCGGAAAGTTCCGCCGCACGTCCGGAAACCGTGTCGGAAGGCGTCATCTGGATGGTGAACGCCCGAGCACCGGATTCAGACTTCGCTCGGAGGTAAGCGCCAGCAGATATGAGGGAAACCTTCGGAGCTATAGCAGACGGAGCTGAGAGAAGATCAGCGTAGGAATAGATGGGCTCGAATGGATAAGATGGAGACTTAGCCTTGCGCCGAGGCGTACTAGGCTGAGGAGAAACTTCCGAGAGCTCGGAAGAGCGAGTCGGAAGGGCCGGCTGAGACGGAATAGGCTTTGTCCGGAATTCGATACTGTTGTTCGACCAGTCAACCAACGGGTTGTAGCGGTGAAGCCAGTTATATCCTAAAACTAGGCTGCAAGCCGAATCAAGGTGAGTGACATAAAAGTCAATCGGAAGGATGTCTCCAGAAGAAAAAATGATAGGTAAAGAGGCCATGCGCGAAATAGTGGAACCATGAGAACCATTGAGAAGGCGAAGAGAAATAGGTGGTATTGGAATGGTAGGTACTTGGTTACGTTCCACGTACTTTGTATCTATAAAGCAGTGGGACGAACCGGAATCAACGAGAGCAGAAAAAGATAATGGTACAGTAGTAGATGACTGTTCGTGTGTATCGGAAGAATTAGACATATTTGAAGAAAGAGTAAGAGTAAGAGAATTAGGCGAAGAAAGAGCGGCTGCGTTGAGAGTTACCTCGGTGGAACAATCCGGCTCAACGCAACTCCGAACTCGTTCCGAGGGTTCGGAGTTGCGGACTATTTTTTTGCCTCATCCGGTTTGGATGTGGAGGCGTCCAAAGTAGCCGCAGCACAACCTTTAGCCTGAGAACCGGCCGCAGGTCGCTTCCTACAATCATCTGTCTTGTGCTTTCCGCCACAGAACATGCACAAGTTGTTCTTCTTCCGACGTGCCTTCTCTTCCGGCTTCAACTTTCCGTCCTTACCAAGATACTGGGCAACCGGGTTGGTAGTGTTGGAAGTTGGATTCGACCCAGAGTTGTTGTTGGCGTTGGACTTGTTGCCGGAAGAGTTACTGGAAGAGTTGCCGGAATTCTTGTTAGAGCCACCGGAACTACCGGAACCTCCGGAAGAGTTGTTGGAACGATTTCCGGAGTTGTTGTTGGATCGGGAGTTGGAATTGGAATTGTTGTTGTTGGCTCGTTTCGCCGCTCGGCCCTCTCGGGATTTCTCCCCTTCGCGTACCCAGTGCGTCCGGTCGTATTCCCGGCACACTACACGCAACTGTTTGAGAGTCGAAGGACGAGCACCAACGTTCGGAAGTAAATCTTTGATACGCTTTGGCATAGCGCGATAATAGGCATGACGGAGAGCGTTCTCGCCATAACCAATCTTGGCTGCGAGAGTGTTGAAACGAACCTTGAACTTTCTGATTTTCTCCCCTTCTCCCATCCGGAGGTTGTCGAACTTGTCTTCAGCTTCCTCTATCGTATCCACCTGTCCGAAGAACATTTCGAGTTCATCGAGGAATGCTCGGAGGCTGAACATCCAAGCGGGCGGATCGGAATCGGTTTCGTAGGATAGGATTTCGGGTTGGAAATATTCAAGGCACATGCCACGGAGGTAGGAAATGATGTAGTGGATTTTATCGGCATCGGTAGGAAAGTCGGAAGGACGGTGGTTGAAAACGATCATACATGAGACGATGAAGCTCGGAAGCTTGTCGGGTTGCGTTCCGTCGAAGGTATCAGGTTCCTTGACATTCCCCTTCTTTTCCGGCTTCTTCCCAAGGAGCTGGGCGATGATTTTGTTGTGCTCAAGCATGGATTGTACGAGTGCCATCATATTGAATTGGTAGAGATTGTTTCCGGGACCTCTAGGGAATCCAGGTTCCCCACCTCGTCCACCGGAGGGTCCTCCGCCTGGAGGTCCACCACCAGGTGGTCCGGGGGGTCCGGGTGGTCCGGAATCACCGGGTTCGTGATCGGATCCGTCGTCACCTTCCGGCTCCGTATCCGTATCTCCACCCCTGTTACTACCTGCTCGGGATCCGCCCCTACTGCCACCTCGAGAGCCCTTGGGTTCCTCGACCTGCTTATGTGGATCAGATCCCTCGGGTATCGCTGTCTCTGTTGGTAGTTCAGTATCCCGGGGCATAACCGGAGCTGTAACTGGATGAGTGGATGGATGTTCTTTGTCAACGGCGGCATCGAAAGTAAAGTCATCAATTATTCCCTCATCGGCTTTGTTTTTCCCCTTAGCTGTTTTCGGGGGCGGTTCGTTATGAGCCTTGTCAAGTGCTAGTGCTAGTTTTGCAGGATCAAGCACCCCCCGAGGATCTTCGATAGTAGCTGGAGAGAAAACTTGACGGGATGTGGGTTTCGGAGGTGGAGGAGGACGACTAGGAGTTTCGGGTACCTTGTCCCCTACATAGACTGTTCTGCCGTCCTCAAGTGTCCTGTATTTCGAAGCCATTGTAGTAGGACGTCGGAGCTTGCTAGGCGAAAGTGGTGCAACGGTATTAAGTGTGCCGATACGTGGAGTTGATTGTACGTCGATTTGATATTCGGAAGCACGGACGCTGCTACCGAAAATCGCTTGTCGTTCTTTACGTCGACCGTAACGGTTGGTTGATATGGATTCGGAAGCGGAGATACTTCCTATGAATTGGTTGGGTGGATCTTCGTCGAAGTGTCCAGGGAATTCAGGATTGACTTGTCTGGACATTCAGTAATTTCAACTCAAGGTTCGAGAATTAAAATACTGTTAGGATCGTGCGGATATGACAGCCCGGACGGAGGTCCGAGCGGAAGAGAGCGGAAGCACACGTGCCGGAATGGACTAGTCGGAGTTGGAGAGATTCCAACGACCGGAAGGCCGAACAGATGGCTGGACAATAGTCGAAGGTTTCGCCAACGACACCGTTGAGTTGAGTTGTCCTTGACCGGAAGGAAAGGAAGATAAAGATGAAGAGGAGATAGAGATAAAGAGACGGAATGAGATGAATGAGATAAACGGAAACCAAGTTGATTTTAATTCTGAGGAATACAAGTCGTGAAGTATCTAGCTTATATATGTATCGATCTCCGAGACCTCCGAAGGGGTTCCGGCGATCATAGTACCGAAGGTGAGTCAAGAGCGGGAGAGAATGTATGTACAGTACGGAATCCGAGACGGAGGGTGAACTCCCGGAGTCGGAGATGAATCGGAAATGAAGTGTCAGAATGGAATGTACGGGATGAGTCATGATAGAATGGAAAGCGGAATGTCGGAATGTAGAGTAAACGTACTACTCGGAAATGAACGGTATATATGTATCTCCGATCCGTAAGTACCGGGGACACGACGTCGGAATCCGAAGTTATGTTCCAGAAAGGATCGTGAAGGAAGAGAAAACATAAAGTAGATTCCGAGCATCGGAATCTCCGGAAGGTGGATAGAGGCCTTCGGAAACCTCGGAACCGGCATGGATGTAACAGTATCCCCCTCTTAAGGCTCTCGCCTCGAGAGCCGCGGAGGAAGTAAGAAGGAAATCGTAAAACGTAAAAATTTGGAAGCATTCGGAAAGAAGACATAAAACAATAGAAACGTGATGAGTCGATAGAACGTTCTGGAAAATGAAAGAATATTCTGAAAAACCAAACAGACAACAAATAGAAAAAAGATATATAAGAAGCGCACCAAGCGAATCCTAACTTCATTCCCCAACTCATAAAATGTCACCTACACCATCCCGGACCCCAACTCCAGCACGATTCACCTTCACTACCCCTCGTCCGGATGAAAATATTCCGGAATACGACGAACCCGAACCCACGGTGGATCCGAACGCCGACCTGCCTACGAAACGCGCACAGAACCGGCTTTGGAGGAAATGGGATGAAGCGCGGGAGCAATGGGAAGAAGAGCAGAAAACGGAAGTTGAGAAACGGATTGCGGAATGGGAGGCGGAGAGGGCGGAATTGGAGCGGGGTGCACAGGAATGGAAGGTCGGAAGGGACGCAAGGGCGGAGGACCGAAAGAAGCAGAAAGAGGCGGATGAGGAAGAAGTCCGGAGGAGAATGATTCCGGAACCTCAGGTGAAGCCCGAATTCTATTCTTTTTCCAACACCGACATCGAGTCCCTGGACTGGGACTGGGAAAGGGTGTGTCCGACTGGATCGGATTCTTTTTTCCGGATTTTTTAACTTGTTTTAGTGTTATCCTTTGCTGACATCGCACCAACAAATGGTCTTCCAGGCGGGATTCGCAGCAGGAAGGAAAGCGGAAGCGGAGACCGGAAAGAGGAAGGGTCTAGGGAGGAAAGGAAAAGGGAAGGAAGTGGAGGTGGAGATCACGGATCCGGCGGAGGTCGGTACGGGACCATTGAACCCTACGTGTGAGTCCGGTTTTATCTTTTTCATCATTCCGGTGTCGACTGACGCTTTCCAGCTTGTAAGACATGCATCGCACGGAATGCGGAATGCCGGAGGAACGAGGACTTACAGTCCAAAAGCGAGGGAGGTAAAAACGCCTGTTTCCGGTGCAGAATCAAAAAGGGCAAGTGTAGCTTAGCTCGTTCCGGAGGCGGCGCTCGTTCCGAGGGTGAATCAGTCATGACGGAAAAAACGAAGGGCTCGGGAGGTGGTCGGAAAGGAAAGGCTAAGGAGGTCGGACTCCGGCTGACTCCGGATACGGAGAAGGCCTTGCGACAGATCAACCGGGGCCTCCAACTTCTCCTGGCACATTGGGGAGTTCCTTTTGACGATAGCTCGGAGGAAGAAGACGAACCCGCCGCGGAACCGGAGGACACGGACGATCAGGAGGAAGGACCCTCTACCAGGCCCAGCAAGAGGCCCGCCTCGAAATCTCCGAAGAACACTCGGAAGAAAGTCAAGAGCGCGGAAACGATTCCGGAGGATGCTGATGGTGAAGAGGAAGATGAAGATAGGATGAAGGAGTAGAGGAACGGACGTCCGGAATCCGGACAATTTCTTGAATTTTGTATATGTAGAATAGTTTTGAAACGTCGCCCGGCCGGAAGGCCTTTCTCTGAATCATGAGTGATCGTAAGATAATCGGAATCGGAGTCGGAAGTGTGAAATGAGCTTAGATAGAATCAATAGGTCCAGGCTTATGAGGATAGCGTTCGTGGAATGCTCGGAGGAGGTCCGGAGCGTTGAAGTTGTCTGCTGTGACCCAAGAAAACTCCTCGTCGGTGCCTTCGTATCCGAGCCATCGGATGCGATATTGTAACTTGCACTTGAAACGACGGTCGATCTTGGAGTCTAGGATCTCGGAAATCTTGTAATGATCTTCTTCTCCGGTGTCGAGTTCGACGGGACCCGGAGGAGGCTGAACGCGATTCGGAATGGGGTTCGGAAGGATGGATTCGAGTTGGGAAACGTGGAAAGTTGGATGGATGGTACGGAATTCAGTCGGAAGTCGGAGGGTATAAGCAACTGGAGATGGTGTAGCAATGATCTCGAAAGGACCTAGGAATTTCTCGGAGAATTTAGCGGTAGGTCTGGTCGTTTTGATGTACTTAGCGGAGACCATAACTTTATCGCCAATCTTCCATTCCGGCTGAGGCTGGAGATGTCGATCCTTCTGTTCCTTCATACGGGTTTGGGCGTGAGTAAGTTCTTCTCGGAGCATGAAATGAAGCTCATCTAAATCAACCACAAACTCTCGTGCACGGGCGGAAGCCATGTCTCGTTCCGGGTGGATGGTGATGTTCGGATGATAACCCTTGTTGGCAAAGAATGGTGAGATTCCAGTGGAAGCGTTCGGAGCATTGTTGTAAGCGAACTCGGCGAGAGGCAGGAGTTCATCCCAGTTGTCCTACTGGTAAGAACAGTAGACTCGGATATACTGCTCAAGCGTCTGATTCGCCCGTTCAGTCTGTCCGTCGGCGGAAGGATGATAACCGGAAGTGTAATGAAGATTCATGTCAAGGGCTTTCCCGAGGGAACGCATGAAGTGGGAAACGATTTCGGAACCACGGTCGGAGGTGACGTGCTGAGGAACTCCATGCTTAGAAAACACATGGATAACGAAGAGTCGAGCGAGTTGTTCGGAAGTGATATGGATGTCTGTAGGAATGAAGATTGCTTGTTTCGAAGCGCGGTCGATGATAACTAGGATGGAATTGAAACCGTTAGAGTTCGGAAGTTCCTCAATGAAGTCCATAGAGATAGAGTCTCATGGTCGTGCAGGAACTGGAAGAGGTCGTAGAAGTCCGTATGGCCGATGTCGTGGAGTCTTGTTCCATGCACAAGTTACACAGGAGCGAACGTAGTCTCGCATGAACTCTCGGATGAGGGGCCATGTATATTGACGTCGGATGGTTTCTAGAGTCCGGTTCTGCCCAAAGTGACCAGAGATGATATGATCGTGATATTGTTGGAGGATTCTAAGTCGGAGGTTGTTGGCTTCAGGAACGTAGATTCTGTCATCTAAACGGAGGAAACCTGTCTCGTCGACAGTCCATCTAGTCTCGTCGGAAGTGTCGGAAGCGGATCGGAAGTGTTGGATGAGGGAGGAATCTTCTGTCTGAGCAGTTCGGATGTCTTCATGGAGCTGCTCGACGTCCATGATAACGCTTGCGCGAAGAACTGGACCTTCAAGGAATGTAGCGCGGAGGGAAGCGGTGAGTTGTTCCTGAGTGAATACAGGTCGGAAATTGTGTGGATTGAGATGGGCGTAAGGCGTATCCCCCTCTTTAGGATAGACGTCCCATCGTCTAGTCAAAGCGTCCGGTTTTGCACCGAGCTTGCCAGGACGGAAACGGATTACCATATTAAAGTGAGAGAGGTACTCGGACCAGCGTACTTGTCGTCGGGTGAGAATCTTCGTAGTGGTGAAATATTCAAGATTTTTGTGATCCGTTACCACGTCTACCAGATTTTCGGAACCTTCCAAGTAGTGTCGCCAACGTTTGAACGCCTCGAAGATGGCGAGGAGCTCTTTGTCGTGCACATCGTAGTTAAGTTCCGGAGGAGTGAAAGTCCGGGAGTGGAATGTGATAGGATGGATCTCACCGTCGTCGGTCCGGATAGAAAGGATAGCCGCCAACGCATAATCGGATGCGTCAGTTTCCACAATGATTTCTCGATCAGGAATCCAGTGCGTGAGGATAGGAGCATGAGTAAATGCCTCTTTCAGAGTATCGAAGGCAGCCTGGCATTCTGGGCTGAAGTTCCAACAAATGTCTTTCCGAGTGAGGCGGGTTAAAGGAACGGTAATGGCGCTATAGTTGAAGATAAAACGCCGATAGAAGTTGCAAAAGCCAAGGAAAGATTGAATATCCTTAACTTTGCGCGGCGTAGGCCACTTGGTAATGATATCCACTTTGGACATATCCATTCGAAGACCATCCGGCGAAAGAATGTAGCCGAGGTATTCGATAGTATCGGTATGGAATTCGCACTTGGAGGCTTTGCAGTACAATCTGTTTGCCCGGAGGCGTTTGAGAACCTCCCGGACATGCTTCTTGTGAGAGGAAATGTCGTCGGAATAGATGAGGATGTCGTCTAGGTAAACTAAAACGTTAACATCAAGCATATCGGAGAAAATGTTGTTGACGAAGCGTTGGAAGACTGCAGGTGCGTTGGATAGTCCTTCCGGCATAACCCGCCACTCAAATGAGCCGTAACGGGTCCGGAAAGCGGTCTTGTATTCATCACCGTCGGCGATACGCACAAGGTGATAAGCATGACGGAGGTCAAGCTTGGTATAGATCCGAGCCTTCCGCGGAGCGTCGAGAAGGTCGGAGATGAGAGGGAGCAGATAGCGATCCTTTTTGGTAATCTTGTTGAGACCCCGGAAGTCGACGCAGAGTCTAAGATCACCACTCTTCTTCTTGACAAAGAGAACGGGAGTGCCGAAAGGAGATTTGGATGGAGTGATGAGCCCGGCCTGGAGATGTTCATCGATGAATTCTCGGAGAGCTGTGATCTCCGTTTGAGAAAGGGAATAGATCGGTCCGAGAGGTGGTTCCGTTCCTTCCTCTAACTGAATCTTCATGTCGTCTTCTCCCCGATGCGACGGAAGCTGTTTCGACATTTCTGGACTGAAGACGTCAGTGAATTCATGATAATCAGGCGGAATGATTGCCAAATCTTCCTCGGAAAGTTCCGCCGCACGTCCGGAAACCGTGTCGGAAGGCGTCATCTGGATGGTGAACGCCCGAGCACCGGATTCAGACTTCGCTCGGAGGTAAGCGCCAGCAGATATGAGGGAAACCTTCGGAGCTATAGCAGACGGAGCTGAGAGAAGATCAGCGTAGGAATAGATGGGCTCGAATGGATAAGATGGAGACTTAGCCTTGCGCCGAGGCGTACTAGGCTGAGGAGAAACTTCCGAGAGCTCGGAAGAGCGAGTCGGAAGGGCCGGCTGAGACGGAATAGGCTTTGTCCGGAATTCGATACTGTTGTTCGACCAGTCAACCAACGGGTTGTAGCGGTGAAGCCAGTTATATCCTAAAACTAGGCTGCAAGCCGAATCAAGGTGAGTGACATAAAAGTCAATCGGAAGGATGTCTCCAGAAGAAAAAATGATAGGTAAAGAGGCCATGCGCGAAATAGTGGAACCATGAGAACCATTGAGAAGGCGAAGAGAAATAGGTGGTATTGGAATGGTAGGTACTTGGTTACGTTCCACGTACTTTGTATCTATAAAGCAGTGGGACGAACCGGAATCAACGAGAGCAGAAAAAGATAATGGTACAGTAGTAGATGACTGTTCGTGTGTATCGGAAGAATTAGACATATTTGAAGAAAGAGTAAGAGTAAGAGAATTAGGCGAAGAAAGAGCGGCTGCGTTGAGAGTTACCTCGGTGGAACAATCCGGCTCAACGCAACTCCGAACTCGTTCCGAGGGTTCGGAGTTGCGGACTATTTTTTTGCCTCATCCGGTTTGGATGTGGAGGCGTCCAAAGTAGCCGCAGCACAACCTTTAGCCTGAGAACCGGCCGCAGGTCGCTTCCTACAATCATCTGTCTTGTGCTTTCCGCCACAGAACATGCACAAGTTGTTCTTCTTCCGACGTGCCTTCTCTTCCGGCTTCAACTTTCCGTCCTTACCAAGATACTGGGCAACCGGGTTGGTAGTGTTGGAAGTTGGATTCGACCCAGAGTTGTTGTTGGCGTTGGACTTGTTGCCGGAAGAGTTACTGGAAGAGTTGCCGGAATTCTTGTTAGAGCCACCGGAACTACCGGAACCTCCGGAAGAGTTGTTGGAACGATTTCCGGAGTTGTTGTTGGATCGGGAGTTGGAATTGGAATTGTTGTTGTTGGCTCGTTTCGCCGCTCGGCCCTCTCGGGATTTCTCCCCTTCGCGTACCCAGTGCGTCCGGTCGTATTCCCGGCACACTACACGCAACTGTTTGAGAGTCGAAGGACGAGCACCAACGTTCGGAAGTAAATCTTTGATACGCTTTGGCATAGCGCGATAATAGGCATGACGGAGAGCGTTCTCGCCATAACCAATCTTGGCTGCGAGAGTGTTGAAACGAACCTTGAACTTTCTGATTTTCTCCCCTTCTCCCATCCGGAGGTTGTCGAACTTGTCTTCAGCTTCCTCTATCGTATCCACCTGTCCGAAGAACATTTCGAGTTCATCGAGGAATGCTCGGAGGCTGAACATCCAAGCGGGCGGATCGGAATCGGTTTCGTAGGATAGGATTTCGGGTTGGAAATATTCAAGGCACATGCCACGGAGGTAGGAAATGATGTAGTGGATTTTATCGGCATCGGTAGGAAAGTCGGAAGGACGGTGGTTGAAAACGATCATACATGAGACGATGAAGCTCGGAAGCTTGTCGGGTTGCGTTCCGTCGAAGGTATCAGGTTCCTTGACATTCCCCTTCTTTTCCGGCTTCTTCCCAAGGAGCTGGGCGATGATTTTGTTGTGCTCAAGCATGGATTGTACGAGTGCCATCATATTGAATTGGTAGAGATTGTTTCCGGGACCTCTAGGGAATCCAGGTTCCCCACCTCGTCCACCGGAGGGTCCTCCGCCTGGAGGTCCACCACCAGGTGGTCCGGGGGGTCCGGGTGGTCCGGAATCACCGGGTTCGTGATCGGATCCGTCGTCACCTTCCGGCTCCGTATCCGTATCTCCACCCCTGTTACTACCTGCTCGGGATCCGCCCCTACTGCCACCTCGAGAGCCCTTGGGTTCCTCGACCTGCTTATGTGGATCAGATCCCTCGGGTATCGCTGTCTCTGTTGGTAGTTCAGTATCCCGGGGCATAACCGGAGCTGTAACTGGATGAGTGGATGGATGTTCTTTGTCAACGGCGGCATCGAAAGTAAAGTCATCAATTATTCCCTCATCGGCTTTGTTTTTCCCCTTAGCTGTTTTCGGGGGCGGTTCGTTATGAGCCTTGTCAAGTGCTAGTGCTAGTTTTGCAGGATCAAGCACCCCCCGAGGATCTTCGATAGTAGCTGGAGAGAAAACTTGACGGGATGTGGGTTTCGGAGGTGGAGGAGGACGACTAGGAGTTTCGGGTACCTTGTCCCCTACATAGACTGTTCTGCCGTCCTCAAGTGTCCTGTATTTCGAAGCCATTGTAGTAGGACGTCGGAGCTTGCTAGGCGAAAGTGGTGCAACGGTATTAAGTGTGCCGATACGTGGAGTTGATTGTACGTCGATTTGATATTCGGAAGCACGGACGCTGCTACCGAAAATCGCTTGTCGTTCTTTACGTCGACCGTAACGGTTGGTTGATATGGATTCGGAAGCGGAGATACTTCCTATGAATTGGTTGGGTGGATCTTCGTCGAAGTGTCCAGGGAATTCAGGATTGACTTGTCTGGACATTCAGTAATTTCAACTCAAGGTTCGAGAATTAAAATACTGTTAGGATCGTGCGGATATGACAGCCCGGACGGAGGTCCGAGCGGAAGAGAGCGGAAGCACACGTGCCGGAATGGACTAGTCGGAGTTGGAGAGATTCCAACGACCGGAAGGCCGAACAGATGGCTGGACAATAGTCGAAGGTTTCGCCAACGACACCGTTGAGTTGAGTTGTCCTTGACCGGAAGGAAAGGAAGATAAAGATGAAGAGGAGATAGAGATAAAGAGACGGAATGAGATGAATGAGATAAACGGAAACCAAGTTGATTTTAATTCTGAGGAATACAAGTCGTGAAGTATCTAGCTTATATATGTATCGATCTCCGAGACCTCCGAAGGGGTTCCGGCGATCATAGTACCGAAGGTGAGTCAAGAGCGGGAGAGAATGTATGTACAGTACGGAATCCGAGACGGAGGGTGAACTCCCGGAGTCGGAGATGAATCGGAAATGAAGTGTCAGAATGGAATGTACGGGATGAGTCATGATAGAATGGAAAGCGGAATGTCGGAATGTAGAGTAAACGTACTACTCGGAAATGAACGGTATATATGTATCTCCGATCCGTAAGTACCGGGGACACGACGTCGGAATCCGAAGTTATGTTCCAGAAAGGATCGTGAAGGAAGAGAAAACATAAAGTAGATTCCGAGCATCGGAATCTCCGGAAGGTGGATAGAGGCCTTCGGAAACCTCGGAACCGGCATGGATGTAACATTCGCCCTGGACTTCACCAAAATCTGCAACTTGAGTTTCGAGACGGCCTGGGAAGAGGCGGTTGTCGTTCGGGACATGGATTCGGAGTAATGACACGTGGAACACGTCGTGGATACCACGCTGTTTCAATCGTGCAGGTAAATCAACTTTGTACGAATTATTACTGAAGTCCTTCAGGATCTTGTAGGGACCAATGTACTTAGGAACTAATTTCTGTGCGTAACCCTTAGGGAATGAGATATTTTCTGTTGACAAATACACCAGGTCCTGTTCTTTGAACGGAGCGGGGCGTCGACAACGATTGGCATCCCGAGTCTGTTTCACACGAGCATTCAAGATGCTATCGTGTGCCTGCATGACCGCTTGCTTCATTTTCTGAGCATAGGTACGTATTCCAGGATACTCATTCTTATCAGCTGAGTTCCAGAGAAAGGGACGAGGGGTACGACCCATGTTCAGGAAGAATGGTGAGAACCCTGTCATATCGGATCGCGCAATGTTAATCGCAAATTCAACAGAAGGTAACTTTAAAACCCAATCTTTCTGATCAATTGCAACACACTGACGGAGCATTTGCGTGACAGTCCGATTTGCTCGTTCGGTTGAACTGTCCGTTTGGGGATGATACGCACTGGACATTTTGAGCTTGGTTCCGATTAGATTGTGAAGGTGAGTCCAGAATATACTCGTGAAAAGCGAGTCTCGGTCGCTAATTATTGCTTTGGGTAGACCGTGATGTTTGTAGACTTCTGCAAATACAAGCTCTGCAACCTGTTTTGCCTTGTACGTGGTGCGACTCGGGATAAGGTGAACCATGCCAGTGAGTAGGCATATAACGACAGTGATCATGTCGTATGAACCATTTCGGTCCTTTGATTCCGGTAGGGGACCAACGAAATCCATTCCGATAGCTTCCCATGGATAACTTGGGACTTGAAGATTGTTTAGCATACCGTATGGCCGTTGATTGTTCGGTTTGGACCGTTTGCATGTGTGACAAGATTCGCAGAACGCATTCACGTCGCTAACCATCTCTTTCCACCACACGTAGTCACGAAGATAATCCAGGGTCTTTTTCGGGCCGAGATGTGCGAGCAGTGAGTGTGCCTCGTCAATGACATGTTCTCGAATGCTGCACCCGTTAATCATGATCTTTGGAACACAGAGAACCTTCCGATCTTTCAGCTTAAGGTACACCAAGCCTTTATCAACTTCAAAGTTGCGAAAATCTTTTGGTTGGTCCATGACTTTCTTGAACAGAACATCAGACGAGTAGTGACTCTGAAGTAGGTTTTCTAGATCCAACTTTAGCCTTCCGGCGGCCAGAACAGCAAGTAGAGAGGCTTCTGCTGAGGCTTGTACCCCATTAGGCGGCGAATCAGCCCTGACTTCCGGAGTTACAGGTGAGTTCTCATTAGCAACTGGTCGCATTTGTTCAGGTTCAGCTGACCTGTTTGAATTGTCGCCAGGGTCTTGGGTCACGATCGGAGAATTAGACTCTTCAGCGGGAGGGATTTGAGTAGTTTTAGGGTTTTGATGGGTACTCTCGCCCTCCTTTCGTTCCCGTGGGCCATGAAGAACGAAACGATCACGCATGCGCCGAGCGAATTCTGTACTGGTCTCGGTATGCTTCCCACCACTGCGGGTCTTCATTGCAAATAGCTCCGGTACCTTGCAAGAAGCTTCAATGTCGACAAACACAGGCATAGTAATATTATGAGCCAAAAGTACGTCGTTATTGATCACGTTGTGATAAGTGTACTCACTTCGTGCCCGTACCGTTCCAGGTTGGTCATTTGAGTAGATACGGGATAGGGCATCTGCCATCACATTTTCTGACCCCGCGACATATTCCACTCGAAAATCAAATTCCGATATCTTTTCGAGCCAGCGAGCCTGGCGCCCGGATAGATCTTTTTGCTTCAGCAAGTGTATCAGACCCTTATGATCAGTAATCCACGTGAAGTTAAGACCTTGGAGAATGTCTCGATGCCGCAGCATGGTTTCAACACCTGCGAGCATCTCAATTTCATGCACTGGGTAGTTCTGTTGTGCCGAATTAAGCTTGGCAGAGTAGAAAGCAGCCACCCGTGCTTTTCGCCAGTCTTTTCCCTGACAGACGACTCCCGCAACGCCAGTCTGACAACCATCAGTAACTAACCAAACCGGATCCGAATCTTTGGAGTAATCCAGAGGGACTCGGTGATGGTCTCTCGCGCCCTCCACTAGGCGCTTTATGTCTTCAAAGGCACGTTGTTCTGTATAGGTCCATCGGAATGAAACAGTATCACCCGTGATAGGGCTGAGTTGGCCCATGGGGATTCTTACACTTGCAATATCATCTGCAAGATATCCGACAGTCCCAAGAAACCCTCGTAGTAGGTCACGATTTGTAGGAGTAGGCCATTTCAGAATAGAGTCAACCTTATGCGGATCCATTCAGATTCCATTGTCATCAATTACACAACCAAGAACCACCATTTCACGTGGGAGGAAGTTCAACTTTTTGGCACTGAGGTAAAGTTTCTCGCGTTTCAAAATGTCAATGACGGTCATTACGTGTCGTACATGCTCCTCAAGAGAACTCGAGTAGATCACAATATCATCAAGGTAAACGTCCATCCATCTCCCAATGTGTTCTGAGAATAGATAATTCATCAGAGACTGATACGTTGCGGGCGCATTACAGTCGCCTTGTTGAATTACAAGACTCACCATATATCCGTCAGGCGTAGTCATGGCAGTGCGATCAACATGTTCAGGGATGATCCGGATCTGTTCATAGGCATCCTTGCCGTCAATAATTGATCTGTACTTGGCATGAGCAACTCGACGTTTGATACCTTCAATGTCTGGCATGGGAGACGACATCTTACGAGTGTTGTCATTGCGTGCCCGAAGATCTACAACAATTCGGAGAGATTGAGTCCCTGGTTTCTTGATCAACATCATAGGAACTGTATTACCTGAGCTCGTCATCTTCCAATGGCCAGACTTGAGATAAGCATTTCGCTTTTCAGCCCATTGTTCCCGGAACATTTCAGGACACCTGGATGGTCGCCAAGGGTAGATTTTCAAGGGATCAATGAGAGGAATAGAATGATTGATGGCACGAAGAGGAGGTAATTCAGTTTCTCCAACTTCTCGACAGATAGACAGTGCATACCGTGTTAATTCCTGACGCGCAGCCTCTATTCTCTCATCTAATAGATCCATAGCCCTCGAAGAAAGTTGGGAGACATTTGTTCCTTCAATTGGAAGAGCTCGCGGACTGCCAATAATGACCTTGGAGTCGTGAAACCCAACCGTGACTTTGTGCTGGAACAACCACGGGGTACCGAGAATCAGGTCGTAGCTGGACAGATTGACAATGTCGAAGTAGCGGTGCTCGGAAATGTTCTGATATTCAAATTGAACCTTAACCCCACTGTTGATTTTTGAGCGAGAGCCTTGAGTTGCGAGTTGAAGAGGTAAGGGTTTCGCTAATTCCATCTTTTTCAGCTTCAGTTGATCAGCAAAGGTTGAGGAAATAAAGTCACCTAGAGATCCTGTGTCAATGAGAGCACGACCAGGCTCGCCGTTGACACGGACAACAACAACAAGAGGCTTGGGAATTTTGCGTGAGAAATCTTTAGGTAAGGCAGCATTCCGTTGGACAGCAGGGAACGTGCCCTGTGCAACCTGTACACCATTGACTTCCAATACAACTTCATTGTCAAAGTCCTCATGGCCAAAGAGAAGACCTAGCAAAGGTCTTTCGGACATATCCCGAAGGAATTCTCGGAGATTCCGATAGCTGTGTGCCAGTTGTTTCTTACACCAGCGTACCAGATCAAAGCGTCGGATTTTTAGCAGCCTTGGAGGTAAGTCAAGATGCGCGTCTCTGAACCTGTCCCAAATACGATAGATCTCCTTTCCAGCCCGGGTCACAATGAACCGACACGAGCCAGGTTCCAGATTGAAGAAGCAATCGCCAGGGTATGGTCCGCCAATATCCAAGCATTTCTCAATGGCTTCGGCATACACGTCACCCATTTCACCTGAATTTTCCCATTTCTTGGGGGCAGGTATGTTGTTTCTCTGAGCCCTTTCATAGGCATACCATTCACCAATGCAAAAAGCAGGGTTTTCGAGACTTTCAACCTCAATATACATCCATTGTGGGAACTCGTCAGAACTGTGCAATACATCCTCATATTCGTGGTCTTCCACACAATACATGGTGTCTGATACTTGAAAGACTGAGAACCGACCTAAAGCAGGGTAGCGGGGTAGTATTGGATCACCCGGATAGGGTGCGAGAGTATCAAGTATGAGACGGGCACGAGTCCCAAGGACATCACCTATCATATTAGGTGCGTTGTCAGTCTCAAAACCATATTCCTCATGATTCATTTCATTATGAAGCCATTCCGGACAAAATTCACGGCGGGTTTCCCTCGGAACAAATTCGTAGTCTCGGTATTGAAAAATGTCTGCGAGTTCAATATCGTCCGAAGCCACAGAATCTGAATCAGACTCATCCGTGTCAGACTCACAGTCTGAGTCGTTATCGGAGACCTCAGAAAAATCTGAGTTACTGACTGTTTGTAGACTTGGCATTGGGGAAGAGACTCGGGATCCCTCTGATTCGCTCTCGGGGTCCGAGTACTCCTCAATCAAGTCAGATTCCCATTCGGTATCTGAGGTATCAGACAGGGGCTCCCACGCCATCATCCCGAGGCTAAGTTCTGTGATTTCTTCTGTCGTATCAGCCAACTGACGAAGTTCTTCAGGGTCAAGGATAGGCTCAATATTTGAGATACCAGGGGGTGTATTTCCATTGCCAGAAACAGTCTTTCCCTGAGGGCATTGACGGCTCATGTGCCCAATTTCGCCACATCTGAAGCATTTTCCCGCCGCACGGTACTCATCCTTCTCTTTATCAGTGAGTTCTCGGCGCTGGTTACCCTTGCGCGGATTGTGCTGACGGTTATTTGACTTTTTGTAGTCCGATTTTCCGCCCTTGTCACCGTTGGAGGATCCCCGGTTGAAGGCATTATTATTCCCAGATGCACGAGAACCATTACCCCTGTTATTACTGGGCTTGTGGTTTGACGAGCCGCCGCCGCCATTGTTGTTAGAGCTAGAATGACTATTTGCCTTGTCCTTCTTTTTGTTGTTACTGCCCGGATCGGGGCCCGTGTCAACATTCTCAATAATTTCAATCAACTCGGCAGCGCGCGATACCTCGTCGTAACTGGATATCTCGGGGTTGAGTTTCTCGCGCCAAAGACCCTTCTGAATCTTTTTGTTGAGTCCAGACCAGAGCTTGTGAACCTTTTCACGCTCATCAATCAGTCCGACGGTGTTGAACAAATCATTCAATTCCGCCAGGTAATCCCGAACAGGCTTGTCATTTTGAAATGCACGCTTGAGTTTCTTTCGCTGATCCAAGCGGTAGGTCAACGGGAAACAATAATTGTACAGATCCGTGAAGAACTGCTGAATTCTCCAGTCAAACGGTGAGTTCGCAACGACACTCAAATAAAATTGATAAGCACGTCCAGTGAGGTACTTCGAAATCCTAAATACACGGCGGTTTCTAGGTACTCGTCCATCTCGGAGGTATGCCATGGCTTCAGTCACGAATTTGATGAACCCACGGACGTCAGCCGTGCCATCATACACCTCCGGAGGAACTGGTTTGAGTAACATGCGGACCCTATGGCGCCTGTGCCGCCCAAATCGGCGGTTTCTTCGAGAACGGTGATTTCCATAGTCTGAAGAGCTGTCCGAGTCCGACGAGTCAGAACTCGAAGTTTCCGTATCACTCCCGCTGTCAGAAGAATCTGAATCTGAATCAGAGGAACTCGAAGAGGAGGAGGAGGGGGTTGGAGGATCTGAACGACCCTTTTCTCGTCTTCGGTTTTTACTATCACGGTGAGATTTCTTGGACGGCGTAAGCAATTTAGCCAGATGGTTGGTAGGAGCAATCAACTCACTTGGGCGAGGAACATGGTCAGTCTCGTATCGCACACGAGCACTGTCACCCAGTTTCTTGCGAGGTTTTTCCTGGACTAAATCACGGATGTGATTACCAACAAGATCGGAAAGGGCTTCTGAAGGAGCACGTCCTTGACCACGGCGTGCTTGTTCACGCTCGCGAGAACGCTCCTTGGAACGCTTACGGCGTACCTTATCTCGGGCAATTCGGCCCTCAGACTTGGGTCTTCTTGCAGGCTGTTCAGCCTCGCTGTCAGAAGATGAACTCGGGTTCTCGAGTTCCTTTCGCGGCTTAGCCTTTGAGTACCTGGCAAGCTCAGCTTTCTGTCTTTCGACATTGAGTTCATGCTCAGGGACTTTTGCAGCACCCCAATTACGGGGGTCAACAGCCTTTCCCTTGCCCTTGGAGGTAGAGGGTTCAGGGTCGGGTTCCGAATCAGAAGACGAGGATTCATTTCCATCGTCCTCACTGCCATCAGCAGTGTCGACCATGCCCATGCGGTTCCGAACCCGAGCTCGCTCGGATTCGGACATAGACAATTCAGCTTGGCGAACCGCCGTAAGCTGATCCTCAGTCAGAACGTAACGGTTCTGGTTGTGCACACGATCAGAGGAATGAGAATAATTTTTATTCATATTATCGCGACTGACACTCCTACGTCTAGGAGGTACGGTAGACCATGGGCGGGTTTCCCGCTCATTGTCGTCCGAATCGTTCGCATTTGCGACACGGTTTTGACGGCGTGGTGGTCCATCATCCTGATTTCCCGTACCCTGGTCATCACGAACCAGGGCCGCCTCGGTGTCAGACTCAGAGTCCTGCTCAGAGTCGGTACCCGAGGGAACACCGTGACCATCGCCGCTGTTGCCAACGACGAGACCAGGTGCGCGTACTCCGGGTGAGGAAGCACGGCTTGCAGATGGGAAAGCAGAAAGAGAAGAGTTGAGAGACTCACCATTATTTTCCGCAGCAGGGTGCTGTTCAGCGACTACGCTGCCCGTGGTCTGGGTATCAGTGGTGGTTGGAGCAGTTTGGATGCCGCCATTGCCACGTCCACGGAGGTTGTAACGAGTATTGGTGACTGTTGTAGTTGACATAGTGAACCAGAGAAGGATATAGGGAAAAGCAGAGACAGAGGGAATTGTCGTTGTCGAGGGTGGGCGGTCCTTGTTGATCAGACGAGGAAGTATCCGAGCCGTCGACGACGTCGAGAGGTTTTTTAGAGATAAGCTAGAGCAGAGAGTTTCTGTCGAAGTGGTTGAGGGTAAAAAATATGTAGCACCGACGGGTAGAACCACGACGGTAGCACACGAGAGGGGGAGAGAGTCGCTCGAGTTACCGGGATAACCACTGGGATTCCAAGAGAGACTACTAAAGATAACGAGCGTCGGCTTTATATATGGGAGAGAAACAGGCTAGGATATAAAAGGTAATGAGCGTGGGGTTTGGGTTAGGGAAGCTGTAGGTAAACAAAGAGTAAACAACGCGAGAGAGTCCGTTCGTCACATGAAACTTCCGGCAATTATCACACTGTTGGATTGTGACACTGGAGATGAAGAGTCGCAAAGCGATATCTTAGTAGCCTCGCGGAGATATTGACTTCCCTATTCTTTTAAGCTGCTACCCATGTAAAGGTTCATACTTCTTGTGTTTGAATAAACCTGTTATTGGCCAAGTTCCTTGTATCGTGAAATCAACATAGTTCAATCGATGATACGATGCCCACATAATCATACGAGCTCTGAAGGTACGTTGCATACTTCATACTTATTTCAAGTACGACCCGTGATCCAAATTGAGCTTACGAAAATTGCATCGCAAGAAACATTGTGAGGGCACCAAGCATTTTTGTAGCATTGAGCAGTGGGAGGAAGAAGGATCCTGGTCCAAGGACAAGTGATCGGGAGGGTCAGCCTTGAGCTTGAGTTGCGGCGGACGCGTGTGCGGGTAAATTATCGAAAAGGAGAGGTACGGAGTAACGAGGGGAAGAGCGTCTATATGGCCACGAGAGATCGAAAGGAAGGTGTGATGTGTTAATGGGTGGGGGAAACGCTACACACATAGTTGGAATCGGTGATGTGTTTATAGGAAGGGAAAGGGGAGGAGGGATGAGATCGTGCAATTTATAATTATACACTTGTGGATTCGTAGGCGATGAAAGAGAGAGTAGATAGGACAGCGAGGGCGAAAACAAAAGACTGGAGGAAAGAAAGGATAGGATGCGTCAACAACAAAGAAAACACGGAAAAAGAAAACACGACTATTCAAGAAACAAAACGCGACTGGGCCATCAGCCGAAAGGAAACTACGATCGGAAACCAATAATGATATGAAACTAAACCTTCCACCGCATCGTCCGTTAAACGACAAAGAGAAATCGTATCTTCCTCGTTGATCTGATGATCAGAGGTTGAGAATCAATTTTGGTGGACCATCTTCTGAGACCAACACTCCTCGATTTTCGGGTGGTGGTAAACTCGACTTCCTACCCTTCACCGAGGATTCCCTACCCATGGCAGGGTCAGCACCAGTAGCTGCGACGTTAATCGCACTTCTCGTGAGCGGGGTGTCCATTGGCGTGGAGGGTACTGAGTCATCCGACATCATCCTCTGATGTAACGACTGGTCACCGTATATGGAGGGTGGCGAGGCATTCGTCACCTGCAGCCGTCTACCCTCGTTAAAGCTCACAGGGCTACCGGCCCGTGGACCAAAGTAACCGTCAGCTTGAGGCTCGTCCGCAGCAGGGAAGGTCGTGGTTGTGGCGGTAGCGGGAAGCCAGGATGATGGTGTCGGTGCTCCAGTTGCATTGGAGTATAACGGTGTCTGAGGATGTGATGAACTTGATGCTGATGCATGATGTCCCATGAGAGGATAGCTCGACGCAGCTGTCGACGGCCTGGACATCATCGGCGGTGGAGACGTGTTAGATTGCTGCATCGTGGTATTGGCGTTGTTGTTCTTGGAAGATAGTGACTGTCCGATGAGACCATAGTGATACGGTCTCGGTCCAGGTGCGGGCTCATCCTCGAGGTCCTGTCCCAACGAGAACCTTCCCCTCGACTTGCCGCTCGAGGCCATGCTAGTCCCTGGATCTCCCATCCTACCGTATTCCTCCGTAGTCTTATCGAATACATCGTCCCATCGCTTTCGCCGTCTGTTGATGAACAGCCATATCGCGAGCGCGATGAACAACAGCCCAAAGAATCCTCCCACCGTTCCCCCAATTATCGGTCCTAGACTTTCACTCGTGTCGCCTGACCGGTCGTCGTTCTGCTGCGTATCTGGAGTCGAGGATGGGGAAGTAACAGCAGGGCTATTCGGCATGTTGGTAGTAATCGTCTTCACCACAGTGGAAACTTGTCCATTGGCCAAGGTCGTTTCTGACTGTGAAGTTATAGTGCTTGGGGGACCGCTAACGGGAGGGGTGCCCTGATTCTGGTTGCCGCCATCGCTAGAGTTTCCGCCTGTATTTCCATTGTTCCCACTGCTATTGCCATTGCCATTGCCATTGCCGTTGTTGTTCCCGTTGTTGTTCCCGCCTCCAAGAGTGATGGTCGTGCACGTCGTTCCAAAGAGTGTTGTCCCCCGGGTGCTCACACCCGTTATTGTTTCAACGACGGGCGATGAGGTCGTTCTAACACCTCCTATACAAGAGTAAGTAAAAAAACTTCTGTAAACCTTATCATTCCGAGCAACGTACCTGGAATTGTCGTAAACTGCGTGATCACACTACTTGAAGTACATGTCGGCGCCTGGAGTATCGCACTCAAATCCGGTGTGTCGAATCCCAAACAAGTCGTGGTCGTTCCAATAGCCGAGGTGCGCGGTTCTCCTGTGACGACGTTTTCCACAAAGGTCGTAGTGGGGAATGTGGTAGTGATTGTGGTGAAGGACGTCAAGGTCGCGGACGTTGCGCACGACGTGGTCAAGGACATGGTCGTTCACAGTCAACCCTGGTCCCTGGGCCTCTGAAAGGGTAGGTAACAAGAGAGTGCCAGAGGGGAAAAAAATAATTTGGCACTGCGTGCACTTCTCGCCCTTGATGAACGTGCGGGGACAAGTGACCGAAGCACGTAAAGGCTGTGCTTCTCTCTCTCTGTGCCCGTCAATGTCAGAATTCAATTCTGGAGTCGCAAGGAAGCGAGAAGAATGAAGAAGAGATGAAAAGAGAGACAACAACAGCAAAAGAGAATAGAACAAAAGGGACTCTCAGTCTCAGTTTGCGAAATATTTCACCTTACGTAACTCTGTTCCTACTGCGCAGCCTTCGGGAGTATCTGCCAGCGAAGGTGAGGATTTGTTTTTTTCCATATTCCGTTCACACATGTTCTGTGGTGAATCTATGACAATTGTGCCTAAGTATGTCAGGTCTTTTGAATCCGCCGTTCATTAGTTGGGTAGTAAGACGATCGAAAACGAAACAATGTGAAGCACTGGATGAGAGGTATGCAATCGAAACGGTAGTCGAGTGATGAGTAACTAAAACGCCCATTAGGATACACTAAGATAACGTGTGGGGGGAGAGAGAGATGTAGGGAGAGTGGTAGCGGAATCCTAAAAAGTGAATGTATAATGATAATGTGAAACAAGAGATATGAACATTGAAGACGAATCCGAAGTCATAGAAAGGTGAATTGCATACCAGAAGTATCGTACCCTTTTCTATACGCAACCATCACGGAGCACTTCGCTTTCGACGTAAAGAGCCCTTTGGTTTCGACTTTGTTGATGGTTCGTTCCCTTGTGCTTGGCTCGGGAGTGTAGGCTCGTCATTGACCTGCGGCTTCGACTTATCCTCCGCGTCGCCCTGGCCTGTGCCCGGGTTTGCCGAAACGGTCGTCGCGGTCTCCGATGCCTCCTCAGAAATGGAAACCTTGTCCTTCTCCGCCTCAGCCACGTCCCCATTTACAGCCTCAGCATTCCCAGAACCCTCCTTCTCCTTCCCATTCTTTCCGGACCCCCTCATCTTCTTCCATGCGCCCTTGAACATCTTCCCGAGGGCCACAAACGGATCCTCCATCTCCTCCCCGTCCTCATCAACTCCATACCCACCACTCCCAGAACCCCGCTGGCTCGCTCTTGCTCTCGCAGCAGCAGCAGCCTCTTCCTCAGATGTATCAGAAGCATCTCCATAAATGTTCGCTTGACCCTGACCCTGCACCTGATATTGATATTCTCCATTCCCGTTCATCATCAGCTGCTGTCTCCGTTTTCGCATCATCTGTCCCCGTGCAGCAACGCCCAAAGGAGTACTCGACTTGCGTTTCCTTGGAGCGAGCTGTGGGAGCGGTGCGAATTTGACGTTGAGCGAAGAGGAGGAACATGAGGCGGAGTGTAGATGTGGTGGTCCCTCACCCAAGGCAGACTCTGGGTGTCCAGGGAGAGAACATGATCGTGAACGAGTGTATTCGGGCGGGTAGTTGAGAATTCCGGTAGATCTGGTTCGGCGAGGGGGGATGGGTACTGCCGATAACGAAGACGAAGGAATGGGAGGGGTTAGAGACAGGTCCGTCGACGATGAAGCCCGTTCAGAGCCGTTGATAAAGACTTGAACCGGGGGTGCAAGTTGAGACGTCGGAGGTGTGACCAGCTCGCTACTTGACGACTCGGATGAACCTTCGTTTTCCTTGTCGTCTTGGCCTGCCTCTTCTCCGTTCTTGTCCGAGTCATCCTCTTCGTCGTCTAAGGGTGCTATGCTTGGCGGGGGCGATGCTGAGGGTAGGATTAAAGGTAATGTAGGAGGGGGTGAAGGAGGCGGTTTCGAGAGCACTTTCTCGGTCGCCTTAGGGTTCGACAATGTTCTCGATCGTCCTGACTCCTGCTGACGGCTGGACGATGTATTTTCGTGCGCAAGGGGCTCTTCCGTTAATATTTTCCCGTTGACCACTGCCATCTACGGGGTTCTGAAATAGGCGATTGTGTGTCGTGTAAAGGATACGAGTTGTATCTTTTTTCGTTCGTCTCGTATAAAGAGAGCAGAAACTCTGAGAGTATCTCGGGGTATGTAGTGTTGCAAAAATTGAAGCGAGTGACAATAGATACTTGTTGTATCGTGCTGAGCAGAACGAGCAAATTGTTACTGAGCCTGTGTTTGGAGACAAAGATAATAAGCCAACGCACCTAGATCCCAAAATCCTTCAAAATATAGGTCTTCAGTCTTCCAGGACGTATAGAAGAGATTGTCGTAAAGAGAGATGACCGTTCAAGTTGAAGTAAATAACGATAGCGTGCGGTGCGGTCAGGCCCCGGGGTGACAATTATTCCGGATCCTCCTCAACACAAAACAAGACAATGTAAGACCTCTGCTAAACGAGACGATGTAGGAGGGTGCAGGTATAGGATATTAGGGTATCGCCTTGAAGGAAAATTACAAGGCCTTGGGTGATGTTGGATATAGAGTGGCTGTTTGCGGAGAAGAAACGGAGTCAGTGATCAATAAAAGAGATTGGGTGAGGTCGATACTGACAGTTACAACCTTGTCGTCGTCGTGGACGATGATGGTAATAAGAGAAAGGAAACGAGAAAAATTTGTGTTGGCAGTTGCTAGATAACCCCTGGATGACCCTTGACCTCCGTAGTAATCAATCACTCGACTCACACTCAGTACGCGTGGCTCCCTTGAACTTTATAGCCTTTACATCACGATTAACCGTTCTAAGCCTTCAGCATCGAAAAGAGAAAACTCCGGTCACCCTATCCCCCCGGTTCTGAGATTGGGATGCTGTACTTCCAAGATCATTCACCAAATCCTGCACAAGGTCGACGAGACACGCCTCAAGGTAGCCTCAAGGTTTCTGTTAGAGGTACAGGTGGTCCCCGGGAGGTCGAGAGCGTTATTGTCGTTGTTGAGGTCAGAATTGAGACTGGTACGCAGTTTACCGTGGTGAGTTTCGAATATGACGGACTTCATGCGAATATTCTACAAGCAGTGTATATAGTCGACGACAACGCTCTACGACAGTCCTTATTCGGTCACCGCGACGTCCCCCGCACTGTGCCCGCCAGCCGATGCGGCTGTAGATTTCTCCAACGACCACGAGGTCCTTCGACCCGGAATTTCTCCTTCGAATTCGAAAACTGGCAGAGCTTATCTCTCACAAGACACCCTTATCGCGATGAACCCAGCTATTGATAGCCCTAGTGGGCTTTTTTAACCTACAATCGCCATGTTTCGACTTCCTCGATTGACGATTTTCGGTCGCTCTCTCCTGCTGATCGCTCTCGAGGTACTCGCAAACGTGGGATGTTGGGCTGCAGCTGCTGCAATGTTCGCGACCAAGGAAGATACGCGCTCGATCCTTGGGTTGGCACTCTTAGCTTGGGTGAGTTCTCCGACTGTATTGTGGTTTCGTTAAGCTAAAAGAAACATGGTTTGATCTATAGACACTGGGGCTCCGACATGGTGACTTGGATTCTGTTCTCTACAGGATGGTGGAGAGCTGATGCAGGAGCAAACGCAGGACTTGATGCAGATCATATTAGGTGAAGATGACTGGATTTCCAAGTACGTGAAAATATACGCTCGGAGTGATTCACTGTTCTGATCCGACATTTTAGCTTTCGCGATCCTCACTAATTAGGAACAACACCAGTGCAATAGATAACGCGACTAGAGGTCTTCTAGGCATGGGCCAAACTCCAGTAACCTGTGGACTATTCTTCTCTTTGGGACACAGTACCATCGTCATTGTCGTGGTGTGTGCAAGCGGAAACGACCCTCTATATTCGGTCTTCTGAGGCTTTGCTGTCGCGTAGAACGTCGCTATTGCGGTCTCAACTGACATCGCGGACAAGCTGGACAACGTGGGCGAAGTTGGAGGGATAATTGGTACGTTTATAACGCCCGAGATATCCCAGAAAAACTCATCTTGTACCACTACCAGGTGCTTCAATCAGTGGATCGTTCCTGTTCATCGTTGCAGTGACCAACTCCATCATTCTTTGGAGAGTCCTGAAAAGGCGTCGGGTGCGTACGAGACAGCAGCGTTTCAGTGTCTGCCACTGATCCCGTCGTTTACCGCTCAACAGGACCAGAAACGGAAGGCCTCGCAACGAGCCGAGTCAGATGAAGACTATTCTAACGACGCATACGACCCCAAAAAAGACCATATGCTCATGATGAGGATCATTGGGCCAGTCATTACCTTCGTCAACAAACCTTGGAAGGTGGATCTGCGTCTCAAGTCTGATTCATGGTTAGTCTCGGCTCACCATACTTACCAGATGTATCCCGTTGGAGTGCTTTTCGGGTTCGGGTTCGATACGGCATCTTCCATCGCATTGCTGGCAGTATCGGCGTTAGCAAAGAAGGACTCAAGGGGAAACTCAATTCCCTCGCACTACATCGTCATTCTTCCGGTGCGTACTTAGTTCTAGGAGATATCATTCCATGCAGCTGGTCTGATAGTTCCGAAAATCATGATCCCACTCGTCTCAGTTCTTATTTACCGCTGGCATGACGCTCGTGGACTCGTTGGATTCAATCATGATGCTCTATTCGTACGCCGGATTTCCGGAACGCTCATTTAGGATCTTTGAGGGCGCCGAGAAAGAACGCACAAGGGATCCCGCTATTCCTATGCCTGGTGAAGATGTGCCTCAGGTTCAGGCGGAGGTAGTATCACCGACCACCTCACACACGCGTTTGAACCATGGGAAGGAAGAAGACGAGGAGGCGAGGGCGAGGGACCAGAGGGTGAAGATGAATATGATGTCCGGTTTGAGCATCATCCTCACCTTGATGAGTATTTTGGTCGCGTTCAGGTCAGGACCCACGACATGCCTATTCTTACCGATTCACTGACGTATCTTTGATTACGATCGCTCGTCTCGACAATTAACAGCATCTCGTTAATCACCATCATGGGTTTGATTGGTGAGAATTGTCGGAGCTGCCGGGAGGCTGCAGAGGCAGAAGATGGTGCCGGACTTGCCGGACACTGGTGGAGAGCGTGGGCAGAGGTGGGTTTTCTCCATTGTCTCGTGCGGTGCTTTGACCAAACCCTCGACGTTATTATAGGCGAACGACAACTCGGGATACATTGGTGCCGGGATAGTTGGAGCCTTTGTGTTCGTGGTAATCGTGTGGTACGGAGGAAGATGGGCTGTCCGTCGGATGCAGCGAAGGGATATCACCCTGCAGGAAACTGAGCCACAGTAGCAAGCACCGTCCTCAAATAACAATTATATGTTTTCATGTCTCCAGTGAGCCCTTCCTGATGATTGCTTCCATGAACCTTTCTCGTGCCCCGTCTTCGCGATTTGACAACGTATATGGAATGATCACCAGCTGGCCAAGGGGCCGAGAAAAAAACACTCGGTCTGGCAAGTCGCTCTCGACTTTGTCTCAGGGTCGTCTTGAGACCGTCCTTGATTGAGGTGCAAAGTTCCGTTCGCCGGCCTTTCCCAGCTGATCCCATCTGCCGCATTACGGTCGTTGAGAATATATACACCCCAGTGGTACCTGCCCGAAAGCATTCGGATACTATCCGTGAGCGCTGATTATTTTCCCCCGCTTCCCTCTTTCCGACTCATCCTAAAATACATATTGTACGCAGCGCTCGCTGATCCCACTAACGGGTATCAGGAACACAAGCCTTGGCCCCCTGGGGACTGAGATCCATCTAAATCCCTATATCTACCGCGCCGTCCATCAACCCCAACCCCTTGTGGTGTCGCCCATCACGTATTCAATACCTATTCTGACGTTCATCATCACATCACAAAGAAGAGATTGTTTTTTTGATGATCAGTTTCCCACTCAAATGGACATGGCCTAATCGGCGTCAGGACGGTGGTCACCGCATGCGGCCTACCTCGTACTTGTCCATATATATTGGCCCAGGTCGTATAGGGTGGGGATTTTTTCTCTCCTTCGTCGATGCACGCCGTAGTCGCGAGGTCTATCAGTGCTGGTGGTCGTTTATAGCCCATTGTTCTGCCTTGCTCCTTCCGTAGTTTCGGATGCATTTTTCGAGTGCTCAGGCGGCAGAGGATGCCTGGCTAAGTAATGTAAGCTTCCAGTTCTCGCTGCTTAGGCTGGTATTGGGCTCATTTCCCTTCGCATCTTCTCCACGTAGTCTCTCCAATGTCAGTCGACCCGTCGAGTAATGATCGAGCGTGTTCTAACGTTGAGACGTTGCAGTATCAAGCTTTACTGCTCTCCTCTACGATATTGTGTTGACGCTGCCCAGGTGAGGATCATTCCAAAGTTCGGTGAACAAAGAGTTGACCTTGGTATTGTTTTAGCGAGGTCAGTCCGGGTTTCCGCACCCCACTAGATTTGTGACTGACATTTGACGTTGACAACCGCCATATGCAATCCAATAGTATCAAATGATATGGGTACGAGTTAACGTCTTGATAGCGGGATTGAATTCCACTAACGCTTTTTGTACCTAGTCCACCCCTCTAACATGCGCGTCTTTCCTCTATTGGATAATGAGATATGGTAATCTCGTTTGGCAAGGAATCGCTATAGGTTGTGAGTTCTCAGCTCTCTTCTTGGGTCCAACCACTGCATTTGTTGACCAATCGTACTTCTCAGTCAACTTTTGGGGAGCTCCACCCGTGGTGAGTCAGGAGATCATGTTCCCCAAATGATGAACGGGTACCAACAGCATCCACTCTCCTCTCAGCTATGCAAGACCTGGCTGTTCCTTGATACCTGGATATCATACATACTGATTATACCCACCACTCGTAAGTTTCGTTCCCGGGATCGCGTTAAGTTCCCGTCACTGATGAATCGGAAATGGATTGATGATTACAGTTTTTCTTAGCCTACGGGTATACAGTTTATATCGAGATCAAGAACGAATTCACACGTGGACGATGTTATCTGTTTTTGTGGTGAGCATACCCACCGAGCCGTTCCCTGCGTCCCTCATCAATCTGACGTCGCCTATGTACAGGGCCTCCATTGCACCATCCTCGCCGGTTTGGGAGTCGTTACGAGGGATATCTCCTCGGGTGAGATCCATGAACTGACGCGACTTTTCACGAACTCATCATTTTTAGCGATTCAACCACAAACCTCCTTGGAAGACGGAGCCTGCGTGGTGCCGTTCAAACAGAGTCGACACACTACAGGGCTGACCCACGTTCTCGCATTCACAATTTACATCCTGTGCCTATTCATATTGACGGTCGGACGCGCTCTCAACCACTGTGAGTACAAATTGTTCCGGCGTTATTGCCTTCGCTCAAAAGGGCCGATAGACCGAGAAGGAAATCGCCGGATATACTTTATCATACTCCAAGATGCACTTCTCTATACTTCCACTCTTTTGTGGTACGTATTCAAAACCCGAGTCCCCTCCCGACTTGTCGCTCATACATATACATTGTTCCGGACTCAGCGGGTCCATAGCTACATTAATCATCTACGCAACCCAGCGACACGCACTCCGTAGTGTCCTCATCAACCCAATGAAAAACCTGGCCGTCATATTCGCATCTCGCATCGTTCTCAACCTCCGGAAGATAGTAGTCGAACCAGAGGCCGTTACTTTTCGGACATTGACCACGGCCCCGATGACTTTAGACACGTTGGGCCCGATATCTTTTCGTTCAAGAGCACAAGTCGATTGGGAGGAAGGGTGTCTGCCGTTACAGCGGCGACTGACAATTGAAGATTTGAAGTAATACTGGCAGTAAGCCCTGTACTGGTTATAGACACATGTACAATAAGTTACACGGATAAAACTTTGGGTCTGTCGTCTCCACCTTGTCGATCAGCTTCTGGTTCATGGCGGTGGTTTGGTGATCGGCCCGGGGGTACAAAGCTTTCTCTAAGCCTCCCTAACCTGAACCAGTACGTAAGGATATTAGTGTAGTACGAAAATACGTTTAATTTCTACTCTCAATGCGACACCACGTTGAACTTCTCAGTGGTCCGGTGTCCGTTCGGCTTTTCATGTACCAGGAAGTTGGACTGATCACAACACCTCAGAGGCTGCTTTTCTCCTGATACGCCCTCTGTGGGGAGTCGGGGAATGGCGCGCCTGTGTGCCCTTACCGATGCACATTGTAGAGCGACGAACATGCCAGGACAAGTGCTGAGCGCTGAGTTCTTGTTACGACACGACCACGTGCCTTGGACGCGTCTTTCTTTTGAACCTCCACCTGGCACCATCATTCCACTGGGTGCAAAATAACATAATGCACGTAGTATTATTCGATTTTTATGCTGAATTTATTAGGGCGTATTTGTACTCTTTCAAAGCATTCCAAAGTAAAAATGTCAGGTTAGGTGGAGAACGGGCCCCACCCAATTTTTAGGTCATTTTTGGTTTCAAACTAGGCGAGATTGTATGGCAAACCAGCCGAAAAATCGCTCCACAGATGATTTTTACCTGAAATTTGGTTTCAAAGAGCGACAAAATTTAATCTCAAAATGCCTCTTTGAAAGCGTGGAAATTTGTTTGAAACAGTGTAAATACGCCCTATTCCAAATTTGGCTTTTTTTAGAATAAATTCAGCATAAAGATTGAATAATACCACATGAATTATGCTTTTTTGCCCCCAGTGTTCTGGAATTTGTATCGTGGTACGCGACCGTGCTTGACCTCGAATAGAATACGACTCGTCACTGCTCTGGGAAGCTCAATAAGGCTGCTTAGGGAGAACTCGCTCGCTGCTTACACTTATCGGTGACACTTCGAGTTTCGTGGAGCCTACAAACCCTCATCACCGATACCAGACCGAGGAAGAGTTGTGATTGGAATCCCGAAGATGTGTTGGATACTTGGGAAAAGGGCCAAGTAAAACTTGTGGGCAAGCTGAGTATGTGGGCTGAATTCGCTCAAAACTGAATTAACTGACGTTCTCAAGTGCACGACGTACCACCGGCAGAACTATACATCAATGATAATGATGGTTCAAGTTATCAGTCGACGTCCTTCCTACCTCTTCCTACTCGCGTAGTCTTCACTCGGTTTGGCGGTTAGATTGGAAGATGTTCTATGGCTCCAGGAATGACCCTTAACGATGATATTTGAACGAGGGAGGTAGACGGCGACAAACGACACAGTACCATTCAATCCAAACCCCACCCATCACGAAACTCGACGGCTGCAGTCGCACATTGAAATCGCACTCGTCTTCCCATAACGCGCCCCCTGAAAACTACAGCACAACTGTGTATCGATTTTTCTGACCTCCGAGACATTTGCTGCGCATTCCGATACCCAGTTCAATCTACCCACCATATTTCAAAGCTGTCGAACTGGTGGACCAGAGGGAACGTGCGCAATTTCTGTGGGTAAACTCCACATTGACAGCTTATTACTCAGTGAATACCACTGAGCGCTGCGGGCCTGTCTTGTGGTCTGTCCAGAGATGGAGGTGTGCACCAAACCAGGACATATAAAAGAGCGGTGTCTCACCCCCAACACAACCACCCACACAAGATGTTTGGGATTTCACACCTCACACTCCTCGCGACCTCGGTTCTTTCCTTCACCTTTGGGTCATCAGGACAAGGACAAGACGCCAGATGTAAATGTCTTTATGGCGACGCATGCTGGCCGACCGAATCAGATTTTACAGAGCTCTCTTCCCGCCTGTCCCAACCTCTCATTCATCCCTTACCACCAGCGTCGGCTTGCTATCCTGCTTCAAGTCCTGGTGGAACTTGTACGGACGTGCAGGTAAACTCTCCCAATGGGACCTGGCGGGCCGATCAAGCTGGGGCATATCAGAATACGAATTTCGAGGCCTACGTCTTCCCGAATGGAAGTATTAGTACGTGCTATTTGAACGCGACGCTAGGATTCCCGTGCGAGCAGGGAAGCGTGCCCCCGATTGGTGTCGACGCAAGGAATGTAGGGGATATTCAAGCGGCGGTCAAGTTTGCGGCGGAGAAGAATTTGAGGCTCGTGGTCAAGAACACGGGGTGCGTTTGGCTTCTCCGTGACTGGGAGGATTATATGTTAATCGAGAATGACTACAGGCACGATTACTTGGGTCGAAGCTCGGGGAGGAATGGATTCATGATTTGGACTCACCATTTGAAGAATATCACTTACAACGAAACATTCGTACCAGAAGGAGCGCCTGCGACCGAGGCTTATCAAGGTACGCCTCCCCTCTCTCAAAAATCTGGATGATGTCCCGACCTTCCTTGACTGTTTACGTAGTACTCACGCTCGGAGCTGGGGTACAATGGCGTGAAGGATACTCAGCCGCACAGCAAAACAATCGATACGTAGTCGGTGGTATCTCAGGCGATGGCTCTGTCGGAGCTGCAGGTGGTTGGATCGGTGGAGGTGGTCATAGCGCATTTTCACCTAAATACGGACTAGGTAAGTTCCTTTCAACCGCTCTCATCATCAGGCTCTCATATAGACTATGTCTTAACTAGGCGTTGACAACGCCATCCAATTCACCATCGTCACTGCCAATGGCGATCATGCCACCACCAACGCGTACTCCCATCCTGACCTCTTCTGGGCTCTTCGCGGAGGAGGCGCTGGTACATATGGCGTCGTTACGTCGGTCACCTATAAGACATACTCAATCGAGCCCCTCGTCGTAGGCTTCATCACAGCCAACTTTACTTCAATCGAAATCGCAAAGTCGGTTGGAATCGAATTCCTCAAACTCCAACCAACGGTATCTGATGCCCAGTGGGGTGGATACAGTGCCTACAACAAAGAGAACTTTTACTTTCTCCTGGCCGCCCCAAACGCGACGATAGATCAAGTGAATGCAACCGTTGGACCGTTCCTGGAGCATCTGAAGACGACGGCGGGCGAGAACAATACACAGGTGGTGGTAGCTCCAGTGCCGTCTTTCTACGACGTGTTCGACCAGGTAGTGGCAAATGCACCGTCTGGTTCGCAGGTTGGACATAATGTGGAGATCGCGTCGAGGTTGTACACAAGGGACTTGTACGAGACGGTGCCGGAAAAGATGGTCGAGACGTTCTTGAACGTGCCGGGAGGTGGCGGTGTTGCGATTAAGTGAGTCTAACTTGGGGCAACGTACGGCTCGGTACTCATACTTTTCCCAACAGTCACGTCTCGGGAGGTGTCGTCTCGCAAACTGACCCCGAATCGACTGGGCTGAACCCTGCGTGGCGAAAGTCGATCGGTGGTCTGGTGTATACCATTGTTGGATGGCCGGATGGCGCTTCAGCTGCAGATGTACAAGCAAAGAAGGATCTCTTGAAGCAGCATATCGATGTTTTGGAAGGGCTGGAGCCTGGAACTGGGTCATACATCAATGAGGGGTCATTGTACGAGCCGAACAGTCAGTGGACGTACTTCGGCGATCACTACGACAGGCTGTTGGAAGTTAAGGATCAGTATGATCCTGAAGGGCTGTTTGTGGTTGCGTCTGGCGTTGGCTCAGAGAGATGGGATGACGGGTTGAACTGCCAGAGAGATCAGTGACTTTTCACAAGTTGTCGACCAAAGAACTACTTAAACCATCATTTTTGCTTCTTTTCATTAAAGCCTTCTCTTTGTGGTACAAGATAGAATACTTGCTTATCATGGTTCAAAGGCTGTGAGTGTCAATCGGTTGGGGAGTCTAGAACTATAGGCGAGAAAGCTTGTTAAGCCCAGAATAAACCAATGAAAGCTCTCGAGTGAGTGCGTAGCTGGCTTGCTGGAATGAGATGCGGGCAGTATAGCACATCCATCGGCATGTTGAAGCTTTGGAGGACGCCCAGAGCGATGAACACGACTGGAGTCAACGGTCACTAGATACTAAGATAGTAGACAGAGCTAAGTTGGTCGCCGGAGATATCGGTCCGACGTTGCCTGTCGTGGCACAGTCTCACGGCCACGGCAATTTGAATGTCGCCAACACTGCAGTGCTCTCCTTGACGGTGTACTCCCCATTTGCTCAACGTCGACCACGACTTAGGCCCCATTATTTCTTCTTCTCCCAGTTGAACTATGCCGCCTCCAACTGCAGGTGACACTTGGCTAGCAGGTCGGCGTTTTGGAATCGTAATCGACGCTGGCTCGTCAGGTTCGAGGCTGCAAATTTATAGTTGGAGGGATCCTAGGGTCGTGCTCATCGACAAAGGCAAGGAGGTTGCCAACACCCTACCAAAAGTTGAAAGAGGTACACAGCACGGGGAAGGCTGGGTGAAGAAGGTGGAACCAGGTACGCATGTTCTTTGTTCGGAGAAAAACATACTGAACATTGTACTGGCACTTAGGTATCTCTACGTTCGCAGACCATCCTGAAGATCTTCCTAATTACTTGAGACCGCTATTGGCTCACGCTCTCGACTATGTACCACCTTCACTCCATTCACAAACGCCCATATACTTGTTAGCGACAGCAGGGATGCGTCTGCTCACATCAGAGCAACAGGCCAACATTCTTCGAGAGACGTGTCAATTTTTCAGCAAGCATTCCCACTTTAAAACAGACGACCCGTCAGAAGCAGGTCCGTGTGGGTCCAGCGTTCGTATCATTACCGGCGAGGAGGAGGGATTATTCGGATGGATAGCGGTCAATTATCTCATGGACGGATTCTCGAGCTCGAGTGCGAACCGGACGACATATGGGTTTTTGGACATGGGCGGTGCTTCTACTCAGATTGCTTTCGAACCCAGCGAGCAATATCAACAAGACAAGAATCTCATGAACGTTCGACTACGGCTATTAGGTGGAAAGGAGATAGAGCACAGGGTATTTGTCGCGACGTGGCTGGGATACGGCACGAATCAGGCCAGGGAAAGATACGTTGGGATGGCCATAAACGAGTTCGAGGAATCTCGTTCTGGAGAGAACGCAAAGGACGTCGTGTCAGACCCGTGCTTGCCGAAGAACCTCGAACTCACAGAGACACCCGTTCACACAACTTCCGTCAGTGACCATGCTCAGAAGACTCACCACCTGCTGGGTACCGGATCGTTCGAACAGTGCATGCACAAGACGTCCCCACTTCTCAACAAAAGCGAACCGTGCCCGGATACACCCTGCCTGATGAACGGCATCCACGTCCCTCCCATCGACTTCTCTGTCTCCAACTTCATCGGTGTCTCCGAGTACTGGTTCTCCTCCGAACACGTTTTCGGGCTCGGTGGACCATATAACTTTGTCGACTACGAACGCGCTGCGTCCGCATACTGCGCACAGGAATGGGACGACATCGTGAAAAAGCACGATGAGTCGGAGCATGCGGCGAGTGGAGATGGAGAGGTTGAGGATAAGGACGGACAGATTGTCGAAGTAGGGAAATGGGGCCCAGAAGTCGAATTGCCGCGCCTAAAAATGCAGTGCTTCAAAGCTGCATGGATAGCAAACGTACTTCATGAAGGTCTTGGGATGCCTCGAATCGTAGACCCTGGAGGCAACAGTACGAGCAACCATAACGAGGTCGCTGAGCAGGCGAAGGAGAAAGGTTTCGGTCGCCCAACTTTCCAGTCCGTTGATACCGTCGGGGACTTTGCGGTCAGTTGGACGTTGGGCAAAATGGTGCTCGAAGCCAGCAGTGAAGTTCCCATCCCGAAATACGCTAAGCCCATCGTTGATCCCATTGACGATGCACAAAATGTGGGGAAATCTCCTGTGCGCCCCATTCGCCCATTCTCACTCGAGGCTCTCGAGAACCGTATATCACCCCACCTTCCCTACAGCTTGACACGACCCTCTCTGGGATTTTCACCCGTCATATTGATCTACGCGCTGTTGCTCTTCGTTCTCTTCCTTGCCACTTACCCGCTTTGGCGAAGACTCCGACCTGTCTTCCTTCGAACAATACGAAGACTCACACGGAGAGATACCGATTCGTACGCTTTGGAAGAAGGTCTGTTCCTCAACGGTAACGGCTACTATCGCGGAACCCAATCTGTACCTTCCTCTCCCCGAAGATCATGGTACCCTTTCCACACACTCATCCCCCGAGCCCGCCCATCCTCCCGCTCCGCCAGCCGCTCCACCTCTCGGCCTCCCTCACTGAACCTCCTCACGTCGAACCTGATATCAGGACCGGGAGAACTGACACTCAAGCGACAAACACCGACACGCTCGAATTCGTTCCCGGCTACGTCGGTGAGTTCGAGGAGCTCGTCGCCGTTGCCTTCACCGTCGATGGACGATCCGCCGTTGGAGGTTACGGGGTCATTGTATCACTCTAGGTCGAGGAACAGCTCGCAGTTGAATTTGAATAATGTGATTGTGCCGAGGACGATATCGAGGGCTGCGAGTGTGCGTTCGATGGTGGATTGAGGCTTGCCGTTGGGTACGGTGTGGAAACTTCTAGGATTCGGAGGACGAACAAAAGGTGGCCGTTTGATTGTCGAAAGGGGGTTGCTTGCGTGGGTGTTGACCATTACCGAATGAGTTGGGGTGATGATTCTCGAAGCTGTGGTCTACGGGGTGTCGGAGCCCTCCAAGCCCACCTCGCGCTTCTCATGTGCCCTCCGTGGCTGGCATCCTGGACGTGCCAAGTCACCGCTTGCACGAAAGATATGTTAGCATATGGGCGCCATAACAAACGTTCGCCGCGATGTGTTTTGATTTCATGCACATGGGTGGTATTAGGCACCAGGCAGGGGTGGCCACGAACTACGGACTTGTCTTCGCGGATGGATATAGACTTATTGCTATATACGTGGTCAGTAAAGTGATCGAATTATAGACTCGGGTCGCTTTAATGTCTGTATTATGGTATCATTATGGATTTCATGGATCGCATGCATGGCTACGCACCTATCACTGGTATTAGGTTAAGCTATATGTTCGTAATTCTTGTGTGTTACATTGGGCGGGTCGCTACAGGAGTGCTAGACATTTGATGGATTGGATATCGAGGTAGGAACTGAAGTAGTTCTTGTCCCTGGTGGCTTACGCCCACAAGCGTCCACATTGCCACAAGTCAGGAGTTCTGACTTCATAAATCGATAGTTCACATGCAGAATTTTCTCTTCAGCTTCGCAGCCATAATGACTTTAGCACAAAGAAATTGGTGTTGAACTTGAACGTTGAACGTCGAACCAGGAACCATCCAAGAACCATCGCCAATCGATCTGCGGTCCATGACATGATTGATGAGCGCTTGAGCCGGCTGCTGCAGCGGTTGTCTGATGATTTGCTAGCGGAGAATAGGTAGTAGCTTTGTAACAGTTTGATTTGGTACAGTAAGCTACTCAGACTGGAACTTAGGCTAGAGTTCAAGAAAATCAGACCTGCCAAATGCCCCAGGCGTGTGCTGAAGAACGTGGGAATTGTATGGGGGTCCCCTTTGGACAATATTATTGAACTCCGATCCATCAAATTCCTTTTCTCGCTCGCCGATAACTTTTCCAGCTCGCCGGTAATTTTCCCCGGCGCGCCGATAACTTTTCACCATTCGCCGATAACTTTTCACCACTCGCCGATAACTTTTCACGATTGCAGACAACCGTTCACCCTCGCGTATTTGGGAGTCAGCCATGGCGAAATATAGAGATTACATAATGCATATACTGGAAATACATGTCAAATGAGCCTACTTGGTACGCTGCCTCTTCGCCGGGGGTGACCCCGTCTCCTTTCGTGTTGGTGCAATGTTGGGGAGTCTGCCGAACATAGTTCTCTCCGAGTGTTTAGCTTCCTTATCCTTTAGCTCCTCCACCGAGGCCGATGGATTGAACATGACCACGCCTACCCGTCCTGGGGCAACAACATCGTCTTTCTTCATCTTCGGGGTCTTCCACTTCATGACCTTGTGGAAAAGGAGGCTGGCATAGAAGATTGCGAGATCTCCGGGTGCGTACCTACGGAAGGGATGAGAAAGAGATACAATTTAATAGGTCACGGACTCACCGGAATTTTGACTTGAGCTGTGGTACAATCAAATAGCCATCCTCAAAGAAGCCACATGGGAACGATGTCGATACACCAAAGTCATTATCATCTTTGTCACAGCACAAGACGCCAAATTATCGCGTGCGTATAACCTTTCATAATCTAGCATTGTCCCATATTTTCTGTATGTTTCTTGCCAATCAAATTTTCTTCTCTCAAAAACATACGGGAACCGAATTCAGCGCGTGAGAGTCTGGACTTCACAACAAATCTCTGACATGCCGTACGTATACGTGAGCTGGCGCACGCTTGTCGCCTTCCACCACGTCGAATGCCCAACCACTTCCCATGTTACTGCACCAGATGTGCACGCTCAGCCATCGGATACGAATATCAGACGCGCCAGGTCATTAATCTCCACTTGAAGAATTACGGTGATGCTAGAAAGCAAGAGAATTGGCCGTCACTGCAGCCTGCCCGCATATCTCCTCAGTTGGATATCCTGGAAAATCCAGTTGGACTTGGGACTAGACAACCGCTTGATGACTTGGATACGAATACTGGAGCCGAGGAGGAAAGTATGAACGTGCAAGATGACGACTGGTGGAATCAGGATCAGGAAACTCATGGTGCGCCAAAATTCTTCTATACCTCTTCATCAAATATCTAATCCATCGTTCAGATGACCTTGTGATGGTTCTAGATGATGAACGCGACCCCATTATGGACTGGTGGTCTAGTGATGATAATGTTGGGAATTGTCAGGACGGTATGAAGTTTATTCTCGGAATCTCATGATAGGAATTGATGTACTAGCAGATATAGTACCTCTACCAGGCCCTGAAGAAGACAAGAACCAACACCAGCTTTTCACGAGTATCTTCGGCATCCTTTGCCTCACGAGCCTGGGCATTCTTCAAGAGCGCCAGCTCGTCTTCTAGACCGCCGGTCTTATTCTTCAAGGTCTTGATGTCTTCCCGTGCATTGTTAAGCTCAGCAATAAACTGCGCTTTTTCCATTCCTCTTCCTCCGCCCGATGATCTATTCTCGGCAGCCATTACTGGGGTTTTCTCGGATAGAAGGCGAGGATCAATAGCGAACTGAGGTACCTGAGGACTTGGTACAGTTGGAGCAGGAGTAGAGCTATTTTCTGGTGCGGTAGTGGAAGGAAAAATGAAGGTGGTTGGCCGAACTGGATGGGGCATCGACTGTTCGATATGGTGTCCCCAAAGGACTGCTGTCACTCTGTTTGGTGTTTGTACGGCTTCGCTGTCATTAATAAGTCATCAATCGCAATATCTATCTTCACTGCCAGCATCCCAGAGCTCCGTACGTCGAGCAGAGTACAATAACTGGAGGGTGTGCGCGACGGTAGAACCGTAGAATCATTTGGGTAGTACAGAAAATCAGTCAAAAACATGTCCATAATGTTACGAGAATTCATTGAATAGCGTATAATTATGGTACATTTTCAATCCAGATTATTCGGCTAGAACTTCACGATAATCTTAGGGAAACTGAGGGTTTTCTACACATTCCCCGCGCGTGGAAATTCGGGGTCTTGTGCTGTGTGTGGAGGAGAACCTGGAGCTTGAAGATGATAGCCCTAGCAAGGTACATTCCACAGGGTTTTCCATCCGAAGTCGGTACCGTTCTACCTGCCTCTCGAACCTTTGCACCAATCTCATGGATTTCTGGGAAGAATGCCTTCACAGCAATTGCGACGCACTTCTCCAAGACTTCATTTGCTTGGTAAAAGTAGCGCGTTCCCAGCGTGGACTGTCCAGACCCAGTGAGTGCACTGCCCATATACAGCTCCTAAGTGAGGGTTCAGTACACTCAAGGATTAATCAAGTTATCCTACTCACGTTCTTCTTGTGTTTTGCTTGAGGCCACGCTTCTGCCATATGAAACACACCTGCAGAATTTAGTGCTGTCTTCCCACCATCCTCGCTGAACACCATATTCCTTGACTGGTTCTCATCCTCGGTGAACTCAATCCCTTCCTCAATGTCAAAGTAGTGGTACGTATGACCATCGTGGTCAATGCCATGTCGCTTGCGACTGGTATCACCCTTTGGGATGTTGTAGGCCGCCATAAAGTGCGATGTGATGTACAGACGCTCCATCATGTTCTTCTGTAATTACAGTTAGTGAGAATGATAGATGTCAAAATGAATAAACGCGCCGTGAAACCATCAGCAAAGAACTTGGGTACAGTGCTTGATGATGGGGTCTTGGGAGGACGCTGACCATGCCTACGTCGATTCGATTGGGCCAAAAGCTGTTGTTCTTCTGCCTCTCGGATCTCCGCCTCCTTACGCTCGAGGGTTGACTGGAGCCGCTCCTCCATCGAGCACTGTGAAAGTTCGAGCTGTGGAAACATCAGATATGAACGCGGAATACCAAAGTTAGAAACACACACAAAATTATCGTCGCCGATTGTGGTGATCATGTCGCTCGTTCGACAGCCAAGATAAACAAAGACCAAGACTTTATCTTTGGTATAGAACAGGGCGCTACCAGCTTGTATTGCATACGACTCTTTCTCCATCTCCTTGACTTCTTGCTCTAGCTCATTGAGTGTTGCCTTTTTGTTGTTTGATTTGGCAACCAACTCATCAAACGTAAAAGGAAGGGTGAATTTCTGAATGAACCGCAGTCCGTTCTTGAGGTGATGTTGATACTCGGATGGTTTTTGTTCTGACTGACGGCGAGGGTTTCTTCTCTCACTCGATGATCGGATATCAGGTACATTGTGTACCGGGGGAAGAGTTATCACTTTTGGTAGCATAATGTTTGGACGACGCTGTAGAACGACAATGAGCATTACATGATATGCCAAAAAAGGAACAACATACTGTTCTTCCCTGGCTACTACCCTCTTCAGGTTCCTCAAAATTCATGGATTCAATCTCGGCTACCAGTTCACGGAACAGTGCGTCTATCTCTGCACCATAATCTTGTGGTACTTGAGGTTCCTCCTATAGAATAGGTCAGAAGGATTCAAGATAGAGGTGCGTAACATACAAATTCTTGCTCCAGTTCATTCTCTGGTTCATCCTCAGACTCAACAGTTGCTCTTCAAGCCGCTCGTGTTCTCGGAGCCCGGTGTTGTCTTGGAGCACGTCGTTGCCTTGCTGCTGTTGCCGGTGCTGCAGCTCGTCTGGCTCGGTATTCTCCTCGAGTTTCACCAGGCTAGAGAAAATCAGTCAAAGGATAATTGAGAGAGTAGAACAAACTCACCCTGGGCATGGTGGTCGAGGGACAAGCTGCAAGCTACACACCAGAGTCGTGAGGCAAAGGTGTAGTGGCGGCGCGTGGCTACCACATGAATCAGATTCACATCTCGGGAATTGCCGAGCCAGCGCTTGCGCCAGAATTTGCCGTTCCGCCGGCAAACTTCCTGGCCGCGTCATCCGTACAGCCCCACATTGCCTCTTGTTTCTCCCTCCCATGCCCGTTCGGACCATTCCTCAACTCCGATAACGGTATGTTTTCCGTTCGGTTTTCTAATGGATATAGTTTAATTCTTCACTGTTTAGCTTCCTACAGCCCTCAAAAGTAATCACCCCCGGTTTTTCGGTATGTTTTCTGTTCCCGTGTTACATAACATATGGATACAGGTCCGCGAATCTGTATCCATATGTTATGTAACACGTTCCCTGCCCGTTGGAGAACTGAAGCGCCCGTGGAGTTTCCCGAACTCCGTAAGGAGGAGGGTTCCTTGGGATGCTCGAAATTATTTTTTGACTTATCCGTCTGTCTTATCCCGCCAAACGTGACTTTAAGTCCCCGTTTGGCCTTCTCACGTGAAGCTGAAAATCGGAAATGGTAGGTGTTTCTATATTGGTGTTATTTTTCTCCTATTATGGTGTATTGATTACTTACGTATTCCTTTGCACTTGCTTGCTGGACGTCGGACCATAACCGTCCTCTTGTTCTTTTTCCCTTAAAAGCTGCGGTTTTTTGCTGTCTCTCCTTCTTTGCTTCTAACGGGAGGTCTATAACAATTGTATCATGAATTTATCGAGAATCGTTGACGCGTTGACATCTTCTTTTCCCTCCTGGGTCATTATCAATGAGGACGATTTCAGTTTGATTATCAACACACTTTCTCGAGACGATCTTCGTCGGTCCTATGATGCTGTCCGTCAGAGTTTTTTATCTTTGTTTGTTGTGCGTGGTTATTTCGGGACCAAAGCTGACTTGGTGAGGGCGCTTTCAGGCATTTTTTTACATGTGGTTGCTGCCTGTTCAGGCTCGGGTCCCGGTCATTACTCGAAACAAGGTTTTAGTTGATGGACAAGGAGCATGGTTATTCTTTGCGACGTGTACGGAGAATCGTTGAGTGCGTTCGTCGTTTCTCGTTTTAAGCTGTGGGATACTGATTTTTGTACCGATGCTAGTCAGTTATTACCTTTGCCTGATCTTCCTCTGGACACTGCCGTATATCTTCGGAGGTTGTGTTTGCTGGAGTTGAAGGTTCTTTCTGCTGCATTAGCCTTGTTGCCCCGGGGTTTGCCGTACAATAAGCGGTCAAAAGTTAGTTGCGCTCAGGCGTTGTTTCTCATATTTCACCGGCGACTTCGCCGTCTGTCCTCTATCGATGCCGTATCCCTTGTGAGAGTCTTTCTGTGTTCTTGTGGCGAAAAGGCTTTCCAACCGACGTTTACTCTGCACGATATTGTTCACCGCATCTTGGAGTTTGAGTTCTCTGCCATCGTCGTTGACTCTGTTTTTGGCAACGCCGTCCCTGCTACGCGCTCCATTCCTCTATCTTCGAGCCAGAATGTTGAGGAAGAAGCGCTGCCCTCGGATTTTGTTCTCGGGGTTGATTCGGAAGACGATGTCTGGCCACAGGTAGTGCCTGAAGATGTTAGGGAGGCTTGTATGCGGAATTACAGGAACGCGTTGAATCTGGAGCCTCCGGGTACTTGTGTGTGTTGTGGGCGACGGCGTTTTGGCGTGTCTGTTGCAGGCGTTAAATTACTTGCGTCTGATCCCATGTCTCTGAAAATCATCTCTCCCGTGCAGTATGCTGTCGTTTATCCAGAACTATCTTGGGGGCCAGAGGAGTTCAAATTTGGGGCGCCTTTTCTGAACGGATACATGCTCGAACGTGAAGGGGTCCACGTTTCTTCTGAGGTGGAGGCTGACATTTCGTTGTGTTCTGCTTGCCACTCCGATTTGAAAAGGGGATGCATTCCCAGGTTTTCGTATGCTAACTGGTTGTATCGAGGACGTTTGCCCGACTATTTTCAGGATCTCACCTTGACCGAAGAGATGGTGTGTTGTCGGTATCGCTCTACAGCCCACGTTTTCTGGCTTAAAGGGTCAACATCGGACGCCGTACAGAATTTGTCGTTGTATCCTGAAGACGACACGTTTCCCGGCTTGGAGGTCGCTGCTATCAGGCAGAAAGAGACCGTTGACGAAGGTATTGGTTTCGATGCTCATGTTAGTGACTCTTTCCTTGATGAAGCAACCACTGCAGACGTTTTTTTAGAGAAGATGGGCATTTATGACCCGGAGACTGATGCTATGACCGGTAGGACCTTGATGGCTGCGGCGGTCAAAACCCTTATACCCCGGACGAAGTCGAACGTCTTGCCTGATATCTTCATTGCCGAGTCGAATAGTGCTGTGCCCGAATATAACAACAGTTCTCTGTTTCCTGGCATGTATCCTACTTTGTTTCCCTTTGGCACTGGAGGGTTTGAGGACAAGCGACGTCGGCCTTCCGTTGGGTTTCAAAGCCATGCTGAGTATTTGCTGAACCTACACGATCGTTGTTTTTGGTATCACGAGACCTTCCTTTTTGTGGCCACGAACATGCTTCAAAGACGTGGAAATCACTTGGGCATGTCGAGGCTTCAAGCCAGACATTCTAAATTTCATCGTGTTGCTGATATCGTCAATTCGGTTTCTGGTGACACCATTTCCTCGGTTGCTGCACATCTAGCGAATGAAGGCAGAGTCAGTGACCTTAACGAGGACCAGAAGCGTGTGCTTGAGTTCCTTACACATGTGAATGCGGTGTCCAGTCGAGTCCCAGGATCGCAGGCAGCAAAACTATATGTCAGGGGTGAGATTCGAGCTACTTTTCGCACTTTGGATTGCCGCAGCTCTATTTCACGTTCAACCCGAGCGCCGTTCATAGTCCAGTCTTCCATTTCATGTACGGGGACAAAGAGGTTGACCTCACTCAGCGATATCCTCAGCTGCCTTCATTCGCTGATAGAGCCAGACGTCTCGCTTGTGATCCTGACACCGCTGCACAGTTCTTTGATTTCATGTTTCGGACGACGTTTGAGCATTTATTTGGCTGGGATTTCGAAAAGAGATGCTCCAAACCGGAGGGTGGCATTCTTGGGAAGGTATTGGCCTGGTATGGCGTCTCGGAGCTCACTAAGAGGGCTCAGTTTCACGGACATTTTATGATTTGGCTTGCGCTCAACAAGAACCCTAGTTCTATCAGAGCGGACATTCGTGACTCTGCGGAATTTGAACGTCGATTTTTTGAATTCTTTGATTCCATGATTTTTCATCATCTTCCCCACGTTGACCTTGGAGACTTGGACCCCGAATCTTATGAGCCGAGGATGGAGATGCCACCAGATCCTCTGACTGACCGATTCGCTGACTTGGACCGCTGGAAATCCGAATGTCTGGAGGACGTGAAAAGGATCGGAGAGAAATTTCAGCGTCATTTCTGCCGGCAAGTTTGTCACGAATACGGACATCCTCACGATTGTCGGTTTCTCTACCCTCACGATATTGTTTTGCGGTCCCACTTCGATCGAATGACCAACTCTATCAGGTTGCGGTGTTTAGATCCTTGGATTAACTGGCATAACGATGCACTGCTTGTCTGCAACCGCTTCAACCAAGACCTGAAATGTATTTTGACGGGCACGGGGGCCATGTCAGGCATGTTCTACATCAGCGATTATATCACCAAGATGGATGAGAAACGGCACGAGGTCTTAGCGGTGCTCGGAGAAGCTGTCACTGACCTTTCGAAACACCCACAAGCAGATTTGACCCCGCATGAGCAGGCTAAGCGTACCCTTTTGAGGTGTGTCTCGAGACTCCACCGGCGGAAAGAAATTCACGCTCAACAAGCAGCCCGATACCTTTGAGGTTTAGGTGATTCTATGCGTTCTCACAAAACTGTCTCCATGCTTTCGAGCATTCTCGTAGCGAAATGTCGTGTAATGTATTTGGGGGTTACAAGTGACCAGTCCCAGTTCGACGACTCGAATGAGGAGGCCGAGCTTGATCCGTTGCTAACAATCACCATGGATTCTGAAGGAAAAGTCAGGGATGTTAACCAGTTCCATGATGATTTTTTCCGTGGTGAGGGCCTTGATCATTTGAGTTTTTACGAATTCGTTTGCTGTGTTGCGAGGGAAAATGTCAAGAGAGGTCCCAAGACTTGCACATTTCAAGCCGTTTTCTTGCCGCGTCCCTTTGGTGGGTTTTGATGAGAGTGTAGATGACGTTTTTCGCTCCTACACCTTTTCGTCTCGGGCTCTGCAGATTATGGAAAACTGGGAAGCTGTGTATGAATGCGCAGATCAGAGAGAAGCGGACAGAGAGGCTCACGCGTCGGAGCAGGCACGCAATAGACGCAAGTGGCGCAATGACTCTCAACAAAACTCTACGCCTCTGCAGAATCATTTTAGAGTAGATCTGCAAGGTTCTCGTCGTCGATGCTCGCGTTGGTGCTCGTCTTGACTCGTTATTTGGCCTCTCGAAACTTGTTCATTCCCCAACCATCGACAGATACAATGAATCGAGAGAGAAAGAGCACGAGGAAGCTTGAAAACGGCAGTGCCATGAGCCGGTTCAAATCAACGCCTCCTTTCGTGTTGTGCAAAGTAGACGGAGAGCTAGAAGATGCTCCTCCGAGGTTTGTACGTCGTCTCGAGGAGGTCGGACCGGTGCCAGCAAAGAGCGGGAGCATCGAGATCGAACAATCCGGGTGAGGTGAAGACGCTGTACTGTGGCGGCCGAGATTACGATGGCATGCATGCTTGAAGATGAACTTAGCGTTCATCCGACCCGGAAAGACCTGGAGAAACTCACATCTACGCCTTGGTTGAATGAGAGCTCCAGGGATGGGGAGATCCATAGGTCTTGACCTGGAAACCGTGACAACACCATCACCCCCAACCTCCCGACTCACCCTCTCCTCCCCATCCTTCTTTGCGATATCCTGTCTCTCACTCCACGTTAATCCGGCGTTTGGTTTCGGTTTCGAGGCGGGAGTGGGAGCTTCTCGTTGTGCCGCTTGTTCGAATTGGGCCAAAGAGTTCTTGAGCTTCCTCGTTGTTGGGAACGAAACTGGTTGAACGTTGTTCCCCTCTCCGTTTCAGAATCTGCATCGTAGGACTGCCGGCATCAGCCAGGAAACCGTACGATCCGCTCCAAGTCGCTCGTTTGTCGGCTGGGGTCATGCCGGGTTGCAATTTGAGATTGGATATTGTTCGTCTATGAGTAGGTGGCGAGAACGGGCAGGGTGAAGATAATATCCTCCATAACTGGAGGAGATGGAGACAGTGGGAACGAGATATGTGGATGATGGTGGAAAAGAGGCAAGACGCATACAAGTTTAACGTCGGCGTGAATGTTCGAGACCCTATGCTGACTCGATGGTGGACGCGACTGTCTACGTGCCGCTTATGGCCCGGAGAGTTGATTCATTTCCATCGTCGTTCGAGGTATTCACTAGACGCCAGGTCGAGATTGCGGAGGGAAACGAAGCTTGAGAATAGTAAGATATTGGGCCTAGGTGAGGCCAATCACTCGGCCGAACTGTGGCATTTTGAAGCACCAATTTGAACATACCTTCAAGCCCTGACCGACTAGGGAACGATGGCGGCAATCTCCTGAGGTGCTGTCGAAGCCGAAACTCCAACACCAAACCCACCGGCAACTAGTGCCCTTCTGATCCAGGGTGACAGTATCGTAGCAAAGTGGAACTGTTGAATGGAACAGGGATCAGAAAACTAGATGGAAACACAGGTCATCGCGGCAGTGTACCTCAACCGGATGGTTTGCCCAGCGCTCAAGTTCATTCCTAGTATCAATAAGACACTGAATAGCAGTAGTGTCCACATGAGAGCTATAAGAGTCATCAGCGACGAGTACAAAAGAAGTTAGTGAATGGATGCTTACATTGCCGTAAAATCGAGAACAACTGCATGAAGAGAATTCGTCCGAGAATACGAGCTCGTACCGTTGTCCGTCGAAACCCGTGCAATGTTTGACGTTGTCGGGCGTGTCCGAGTCGACTAGACCCCAGATGTTACTGAAGAGAGGTGCTTGGCCTGTAGCGTTTTGATTTTAGCGTTGATTCGACCCAGAGAAAGGAAAAATGACTCAACTTTGCGCAACCGTGTGTCCTGCGTGAGTCTTGGAGAGTTTTCTCACTTGCTGAGGTTGAAGTTTAAGGACCCGGGGCTAGATTGAGGTTGGATTAAGGTGGAAAACATATATGCCGACGGTGATCGAGAAAGAACCACTGACCTGACGGCTGGCTGTGCAAGCTGTGCAGAAATTCGCACGCTCAGCCGCCACGTACAATTGTCGACGCGCTTGCTTGTGCGGGTTGATCCCAAACCACCATCATCTCCACATTCTTCAACTTGAAAGGGGGGGCAAAGGCACAATCTGCAGCTCTTGTGCCATTTGTCCAACCTAGTAGAGTTGTTTAGAATGGACAAGTGGGTAAAAAGGACAATTGCTGCAGCTTTTGTTCTTTTATCCTGCTTTCTGGTGGTTTAGGTGAGTTTTATCATTCTGTTCCATTGTTTTTGACGTGTTTTTGCTGGTGTTATGCGGAAGGACTGCACCTAGACTTGGCAACGCGTGGTACAAACGCGCCTCGTTGATGACAGTGCAGCTCCGACGCGGATCTGGGGGCTCGGAGCGGTTCTATCATGACTTGCTGGCAACGCGTTGATCAACATGCCGCGGTCAAAATTCATTGTCTATTCTCTCTCAAATGCATCAACTATCATGAAAGATTCGAGGTATGTTCTCATTGCTTATATTTTCATTGCTCTCTTTGATGACCCTCTTGTTCAATCAGGGCTACTACCTCTGATGTGAATCTTTTCACTCACCCTCAGCTGGAATGTCCTGACGATTTTCCCACAGATATATCTTCATACACGTAGAATGATTATTATATACTTTTTTCTTACCTACCTTTTCTTCCAAGGCGTTTCTGAGGTCTCTACTCATGGTGCACAATGAGTAGAGCTCGACGATTTGACCTTCTTTGTTGTTTTATCTTTGAAAAATCATGTATTGGACTTGAATTGAACCTGAATTTGGCTGGAAGCCTATACAATTTCCTGGAACCATGCCGTGAGAAAAAGTCACGTGACATACACGTGAGGTAGTGCGTCAATGTACGCGCATCTTTCAACAATCGATTGTTATTATCAGAACATTACCATCGCATTTTTGTACTACAAGCACTACAAGAAATCATTTCGCATCTAGACTACTGGGAGCCACTGCTGTAAGATTCTTGGTAAGTCAAACAAAGTTAAAAGAGCGGAATTACAACTCACGATACTACAGATCCAACGTCTCCCCAACCTGAGGTCCAAGCCCTTTTCTTTACGCTCTTCCTTCGAGGAGCCAACAGGTGTGCAGGCTCTGGCCACTGAGGAGCAAGGGTGCCTTCTCGTATAGGAATAGTCCCAGCATCTGTGCCTATCTCTTCAAGGCGCTCCCTAATGTTTGCTATGAACGACTTGATCAAATCTTCCGAGTCTCCCCTGATGTCACATTGAAGCATCTCGAGACGATTCTTTACCAGTCTTAGCCCATCCGCAAGCTTTCTCCACTGTGACCTGATCAGCCCCCCATAGACTTTGGATTGTTCGGCTTGGAGGATTATGGAACGAAGCACAGGCAAACTGTCCTGAAATTGATTCTCGCTGTTGACGTAGACTCCAGCCCAAGAAATATCCAAAACCAGGGTATGGAGGCGTGGCATCTGAGGGAACGACATAACATGCCAGTCTAGTAATTTCGTTAACATTAATCACAACTGTAAGTAAAAACCTAACGCACCAACATCCGGTCCTTCCTCATCCAGAAGTGACAACTCCACAACAGTCGTACGGTACCTCCTTACAAGCTCCCTGATAGGAATGAGGTTGGTGCGAAAACCACCGATAATGGACAGTTTTTCAAGATTGGGGGCAACGATCCGAGCGGCAAGTGATGAGAACGCGATTGACTTGGTTTGGCCATGGCTCTCAAGGTCCACAACCACTAGAGTGTTCAGTTGCTGCAGGATGAGTGTAGGAAAGGACATGGATCGCTCGATGGGTATGTGAATCGTCAAATGAACCAAATTTCCAAAAGATCCAAGGATTTCCCCTTGCAGACCCTCGCCCATCCCCGTAATCTCTATGTCCTTGACCAAGGTGAACTTGGCGCAAATTTCTACGATCGCAATGTCCAAATATTCGTTATCTTTGACAAGAGCATTGGAATTTTCCACTCGTAGATTGGCGACGGAATCGACCTTGCATTTTCTGAGGAAATATAGGATATCGCCGGGACTGACAGCCAGGTCAATTGTTGCGGTTCTGAAAGAATGGGCAGGATTGGCGAGTGTTTTCCCTGAACAGTAGGTCCAGCACGCATCGAGGTGTTTTTGGGTAATGGAGAGGTTGAGCATGGTTATGGGACGTAGAGTCTGTCTGAAGGACTTGGAGAGGAGAAGGAGGGCAGTATGGTCCTTTTTATTGAGGAATGAAATGATCTTGAGACGGAGTTCCTCAACGTTCAGAGCACGGTGCATAAAGAAGGGAAGCAAGGGATCGAGTGCTTCTTATTCCCCAAAGGAATGATTGCTTTAGGGTACGTTCAATTGGGTCAAAATCAGCAATGCGATTTACAGTGAGCTACGGTGATGGAAATACAGCAGTACAATGAACAAAGTGGCAGCAAAGCGACGAGAATACAGTACATCAGAAGTGACAACAAAAGTGTTAGTGCAAGTACAGCGAGCCATGGAGGAGTGAGCAACGGATACAGTAAGCAGCAATGAGACAGCGATAATGTAAGTCTGGAAGTTATCTCGAGACACGGTGGAGAATTAGTATATACAGTAATATAAACTCAGAGCATTGAATGGAAAGGAAAAGAGTCCTTGAGGATACTAACCGAACGTATATTCCGTTTGTCCGACAGTGACAAAGCTAGTATGAAACCAGCACTTGAGTGCATTGGCAGCCTCTTCGCGATGAGGGCTATGGATGTTGGAGGCCTCTTGGAGCTTTGTGATGAGCCAAGGCGTCCGGTAGAAGATGACTTGCTGGGAGCAAGTCTTGAATCGTATAGGTGGTGGGTGATTACGTTGAGCCCGTATGGCCTGTTGTCTACGTTCCTCATAATCCGTGTCTGATTCTCCCATGAGACGTGATGGAGGGCCCATTGGTAGCTTGACAGACACCTAGATAGCAGTCAGACAGTGTTGCGCCAGATATGATTGTCGAAAAGACTCACGTGAATTCGCCATTCCCCGAGTGGTTCTACATCAGTTCCCGTACATGCCTCAAGCACCTTGTCGCAACGAAACATCTCCAATTGAGCCTCTAGAGCATCAACCTGGGAGAACAATCCAGTGATCCTCAACTCGGGATTGGCTATAAGCGATGCGGGATGGCCTAGTCCTCTGATGTAAGACTCTAGTTGCGTACGAAGCTGAGTAACAAAGGGATCACTCCCGTTGCTGGGGTAATCAATCTTGTCGATTAGAGCATCGATACTCTGCAGCCGCCTGCTGACCATCTTGCCAATCAGAGGAGCAGTGTTCCGCTGAGAGAAGGCCTACAAGAAGAGGGTTAGGGACTGTTCCATAAAAACTGACAAAAGGATGCGAGTATGCACCCATAGATACGACTTTTGAATGCGTGCCAGAGGTAGATCAAATCCGGCTGTGATTGATCGAAGGTCGTTGGCAATAAACTCGGGCTGTGTCTTGAACAACGCTGAGACGAAGAGCTCTCGTTTGAATCCATTCCAGATGTTAGGGTCGCAACACCTGAGGATTTGGGCAACCTACAACCAGTGTCAGTATTGTGATGTCAAATGTTTATAGAGAAAACACACCTCCGTGTTGGTGAGATATGAGATGAGGAGAGACGTAACATGACTGGATGGATCACGAAACGCGGCATCATTCCGGTCTTCGATAGTGTCCAGCCAATGAGCAAGGCTCAGTGCCAACTGCTTGTTGACCAGCCTGATATTCCGGATATCCATACAGTATTCCAAGCCTTGAATGGCCAGGACATACATCATGGGGAGGAAGGGATGTCCTGTCGATCCTATCCACTGAAGATGCAGCGCCATAAAAGTGCCAACGGTCTTGGCAAAGATCGTACGCTCAGAAGACTGTTCTGGTCAGAAAGCCCAGGTTTTGTGCTCATCGTAATCTTTGAAGTAGTCGCCATTTTCCACGAGTTTTTCAATGCATCGTCGCAGCAAAACTTTGACAGGCGTTGGGCCTATACCAGGACGTTGAATGACATTGGTGGCACCATCGTCGGTACCATCGTCAATACGATCGACCCCATCAATCGTCTTGCCGCTGAAAGAAAGAACAGTAGTCAGCTTATGATCACGACAGAACATATAAGAGCAATGAATTACATTGTCGTGTAGTGATCGCCCATGAGCAGGTATTGCAGATCAAAGGCTCGGACGGTTGTTTTTTCGGGTAGAGAGACGGTTGGTCCACCATGAATATTCATGACTAGGCCGATGAAGGCATCTGCAGCATTATCGAGAGTTTCTGATTGAAGGCTGAATCCAGTCGTAATATTGGCACATCGTTCCTGAAGGGTCCTACGCCAGACTGAGGGAGTGATAAACTCGGAGACGCTCAGCAAATCTTCCTGGCTAATTGTGGTAGGCAGTGCGTCGGGGGGAGGTGAAGACGTCGGAGTAGGTGCAACGGGAAATGGAGCAGGAGCAAGAACAGGGGAAGGAGTAGGAATAGAAACAGGACTGGGAGCAGGAATAATGGAAAGAGCAGAAGCAGGAACATGGGAAGCAGCAATAGCAGGAATGGGCTGAATGGCACCGAGAGCAGAATCAGCAATGGAAATAGTACCAGGGTTGATTGGTGGCATAGCAGGCTCAGAATATGGTTGGGTAAAGGCAGGTGTGATGGAATGAACTTGTCGTGTAGCGATTGATGAAGATGAGAGAGCAGGAGTGACAGAACGCGATGGAACATATTCCGCATCATCTTGGTCGTTCAAGTGATGATAACGTCGACGCTGGCGTGGTGGTGATGGTGAACGCTCTATAGAGTCGGTTCTGCGACGTCTGCCGGCGGAGGATGATTCATCGGACGATGAAGATGAGGATGGTTGAGGTACGTCAACAGGAGCTGGGCAGGTTTCCCAACAGGTAACCTCAAATCTGTTCTTTCCTCGAATTCTAAGGTGTTCGTCCCAGAGGTGATACGCAAAGCACGGATGCGTTTGATAATCGCCTATTGGTCCACTTAGGGGTTGAGGAAATGCTACCAAAACAGATTTAGAGCACAGTACCACATTAGGAGTCAATGAAATGCTCACAGATAAACAGTATCTGCTTTCGGTCCAGTGAGATCTGCATGTTGGTATGGCCCGTCGTTCTCAAGATATTCTCCAACGTCCAATTGCCGGGATTGAGAGTTACGTCCTGGCTCAGGATCGAACCATGCTTCACTTGGTTTCTGCCAACTCTACACATCATCAAAGGGGTAGTCCCATCTGTTGGTGGCTCGGTAGGGAATTCATGGTCGTACAAACGAAATCCGTGCGAGTTGAGATACTCTACCAGGACTGGATAGAGGGTCGGAAAGAGGTTTTCTTGGTCAGATCGAGCACGGATGGTGTAATCGTAGGAGAGGTGGAATGTCTTGAAGGTGCGGAGGATTGGTTCTAAAACTGCTGGCCAAAGCCGCAGTCCTGGTCGTTTGTCCTTGGGAAATTGGCTAACAAACAACTGATGGTCTTCAGGCATCAGGGTGGTTTCCTGTGGCCAGTTGTAAGTCAGAATATAAGTCAACAAGACCGAGACTCAACGTACCACAAACGGGAGGAAGAAAAACGTTACAGTTTGCGTTTTATATTCCCCAATCTGCATAGCACCGTCAAAGTCATCACGCTTGATTCGACTTGACGCGGTACTTTTGCTCTTAACAGCCCGAGCAGTTTGCGCAAATAAGTTGGGTTTTGAATGGTTGGGAAGAGGTAGCTGTCGTCCGTTGATTCCAGACATAGCTTCATGGGAGGTGACATGTCCATCTCGGGGAACGGAAATATTCCGGGTAGTCACCCATGGTGTACTACCAAAGGCTGAGGATGTACCAGCACCAGCCGACAACGAGAGAGCAGGTGCAGGAGCAATCTGAGATGAAGGGGGCTGCCAGGAGGCAATGGACGGTCGCGAAGAAAGTGAAGAGGATGATGATGACGATGGTGGAGTCTCGATCGGGTTGTGTGATAAATAGACCTGTCCACAGTTGGGTCTTGAGCAAGCAGTGAAGGGTGTTAGTTCACCTCCGGACTATCATAGGTCAGTAAATAATGAGTAAAACTTGATCCGTGATACACATACAATATAAAACCCGGTACACCCTGCATCGGTGCCTCCCTTTGGCGGTAGGCTTGATGGTGCACGTACTTGAGGATGCTCGTCCAAGGAATGAGTACAAAGACAGATCCTACTACCCTATAGAATTGAAGTGTGAGTAACGGCGACGCGTTCAAATGCGTCAGAGTACGTACAGTATCCATAAATTGAATACATGGACACTGTGACACCGTACAAGGTGTTCTGCTCGCCATTGGACGATAATTAAGGGATAAAAGTTAAGGGATAAATAGGAGAAAGAGGGTCAAAAAAAAAGAGAACAAAGAGGAAGAAAAACGAAAGGAATGGGGGAAAGAATTGGGGCAAGCTGACCTGTACTGTCGGAGTCGAGATGTCAAATTCATGCCCACGATTGTCAACAGTGCGCACGGACCATCGACAGTGTTCAGCGCACAGACCATTTTTATACCAGTAGTAATACTATACAAAAAATCCATAGCAAGCTTCCAGACCTCTACGCCATACCAATCTACGGCTATCCATATCTGGGTTCTGAAAGTGGGGAAGAGAGTACAGAATATCGTTCAAACTCTGAAGTTGTTCGGTAGATAGAGGGCAATCAGGTGATTCTACCTCGACATGAGAAAAATGGTCGGGAATATGGGTATCAAAAGGGTTAGTAGCATCCTCAGAATCAGGTGGATTGGCCTGGTTGTGATGATCAACCATGGTGTTATCTTCCATCTCCTGCCAATCGATCCCATAGGCATCACGATCTTCCTGTGCAGAGAGGTCGACAAGATGGTCATCGTTGACGTTGGCAATCTCCTCCATGCCTCGCATTCCATTTTCCATCATCCTGAATACGAACATTTCTGCCAGGGATTGTGAACGCTGCTGTCGTAGAGTGATTGGGTGACGGTTCCAAGATTCTGCCCATACTCTGGCATCATTGTTGATTGCATGAAGGAATAGATGTTGAAGAAGCCAAATATGATTGTTATTGTTCACATCGAGACTCTCGTTCACTTCTAGGTCTTGGAAAAAGTATTTCCACTTTGCTCCAAACCCGAGAGTGACATCGCGCCATAGACGTTCGATTCGAATGTTGTGAATACTCCTGTATTCTATGTCATCAATAAACATGTTCACTCATAGATTGAAACCAATACCAACTTTCCATAGAGGTACGAACCACGGCCTGTACCTCTCAAGGTTTCCATAAACTCGCAGACCATACCATTCTCCGTTCCGTGGTCTCCACGAACGCGGCTTGGACAACCGTGTATCTGGATTGCCTCTAAAAAGACATCTAGTACAGTGGCAGCACGGTTGTTATTGCTAGCCTGAATTCCCGTCACCATCCGAGAAAATCCATTGACAAAGGCATGGATGACGATTTTGTACCGTATTAGACCTATGGACAATTTAGCAAACAGGAAGGATACTCGGTGAGAGATAAAACTTGCCGTGCTGTCCATCATGATGCCACAACAAATTCGGACCTGGTACTGTATAGATTCGTCGATTGATTCTGCGAACGCCAAAGGCTTGGGTCGGCAGACCAACTACACGGCCATATGATGCCTGCACTTGAGATCGCGGAATATGTATTCCCATGAACTTGAGGTGCCCTTGAATGAGTCGCCGACCAAACGAAGGGAAAGCAACGATGATGCTCTTCATTGCCTCGTCAAGATCATGGTCGGATATGTCGGAAACAGGTCCTGTAGAGGACCTGTATACGCGCATGATTAGGCCCTCCTCCGTCTCAAACTCAACATAAACTGGTTCCCCTGGTTCGACCAATCCCTCTTCCAATGCACGTCTTCGCAACGTTCGAACGTGGACTTGTAGAATATCTGCTAATCGTTTCGTTCTTCTCATGTCCACAGCGAGCCTCAGGAGATTGGGATCGATAGCTTTTCGAGGTTGTCCTGGCCCTCGTTGGGGTTCGTTGGGAGTTTCGGGGAAAGGAAACGGTCGGTCGGGAGGATCAACGATGGTATTGCGCATATCGTCTAGATAGAGAATCATATGAAGCGCGCTGTCTGTCATTGTTTCCATCTCATCTGGCTGAAACAGTCGATAGTGCTAGAAAAGAAAAGAATGATGAGGCCATATAAAAACCTCGAAAGATATGAATACGCACCTGCTGTAACCTCTGTTGGAACAACACCACCTCTCGGGTCAACGTCTGTCCTTGCTCTACGTTGTGAGTCTGGAGGACAATATCCACCTCTCGCTTGAGCTCATTGAAGCGGTCGACAAAATTCTGAACGATGTATGCTTCGTGTGCTGGGGACATGGTGGTGTAGAAGCGAGTAATGCGTAGTCAGTTCCGAGAAGCCTTAGTCCTGCAGCATAGTATACCGTGGTGTGAAATCTTGTACATGTTCAATTGTCTGTTTAAAGTACATGCGTGGTCAATAACTAGTGTACTATCACCATAATGTCAGTCTGACATTATATGTCTGTGTACAATCTCCAAAAAAAACATACCAAAGCCGCCCCTCCTTGATACTGCCCATAGGACCCCATTACTCCCGCCCTCTCGCATATTGTAATATTGTGTCGTAGAGCAAAGACGAAGAGCTGGCAGTGGAAAGTTACCGGTGAGCAGTGAAAAGTTGTCGGCGAGCAGTGAAAAGTTGTCGGCGAGCAGTGAAAAGTTGTCGGCGCGCCGGGAGAAATTCCCGGCGAGCTGGAAAAGTTGTCGGTGAACCGGAAAAGCAACGTGACGATTCGGACCGCATATTATTGTCCAGAGGGGTCCCTTTTAGAATTGTATGCGGTTGGATCATTGACCGCGACTCCATCTTTTCCATCCACGCGTCGAATCAAAGCTTTACGTTCTTCCACATGGACAACAACGGAGGTGATTTGATACGTTCTAGTTGGTGCTAGCCTGCGACCTCTTGACATTGACCCTATTTCAGCAGAACACGATACATCCAGCGCTCAAGTTCAAAATTCACAGAACATTACGTGCCGGATCCCCATTGAAGCACTTTCTACCGCCTTTCGCTACTACGTTCGAGGGGTCAGAGTTGGAGAAAGGAAAAAGGCAGGCAAAGAATCTGGAAAACCCCGCTGGTACTCGTTCTCTCAGGTTTGTCGCCATTGGTGACAAGTAGCGCTGGACACGCCATCCCTTTGGACGAATATTGATTTCAGAAACGAGCAGCTTTCTCTATGTATGCTGGATAGATCGCGGAATGCCCCTCTTCACGTCTCTATTGTGCGATACAGGAAGAGCGGCGTAGATCGGAATCTTGGGGATTATGCACTCATGCAGCACATCCATCGTGTAGCCGTGCTCAAGATACGTGTTTGGGACGCTTCTCGCATACCCGAGCATGTCGGTGGAACCACTCCTCTCTTCCAATTTCTTCATCTCGAATGCGACACCCACTATCGACGTGGTCATCTTGGGCCAGAACATCCCCCACTCGTCATTCCCGATAGCCTCGTGCATAGACCATATCCTCTCAGGAAACTCGTTGTCAAGGCTGTCCTTTCTCGGTACAACATGCTCGAGGGACTCGCGAAGAACTTGATGTCTCTTCACTTGACGATATTCACCACCACTAGCGGTCGGCCACCTCGCCCTTCTGTTGACGAAACCTTACAAATAATCCAAGCTGCTCCAAGACTTGAGGCGCTCTGCATTGAGCGGAAATGGAGTTCCGCATTGGATCCCATAGACGCGGTCTGTGATGTTCCACCTCGCAGTTCGCGTTCAACCCCGTACCCTCTCCCGCGCCTCCGATCATTGCACCTTTTGGGAGGCATGGATTGCATCAACTTGTTGGATTATCTTGCCTTCCCTGTTTCTACTCGTGTGGAAGTGGCACGGACAGCCGAGACGATACCCCCGGCTCTCATGCGGTCCATTCACATAGCCTTGTCTCGACTTTTCCTATCGTCTCCCGTCGTATCATTGGTGCTGGGGTACGGGGAGGGTGCATATGACTTGGCCTACTGCGATGAACTTGGTCCGACCGACATTACTCGCATCTCCCGTTACGAACGAAGAATCCCCCGCCTTAAAATCACTCCTTCACGAGAGATATTCGACATCGTCCTCAATGTTCCCCAGGAAATGGAGTGCTTGTACATGGGACTGCCTCTTTCTCGTCTCCGTGCCCTACACCTCCAGTACGAAGGCGAATGGACGGATGATCACAGGGAGATCATCAAGCGGTACTTTGGCTCGCTCCCCGAACTCCACACGATCTCCATCAGCGAGAAACAAATGGCGCTCGACATGATACCGATGTTGGGGCAGACGGCAGCGGGCAATCAGGTTGTTGAGGGGTCTGGCTCTACTATGATGCTCTTCCCCGCCGTCAGGACGCTTTGCCTTGACTTCTGGGACGAAAAATGGACCACTTATGCCCCCTATGTTCCTCCAGCTCCTCGACCAGCAGACGTGACTCACAATCTCTTGGAGCAGCTGTTGCACGTCCTGAGCCTACGAAGGAGACGTGGATGCGGGATAGAGAAGCTGGTGTTGATCGCATGTGATGTGTCCCAGAACGGAGTCGACCGTGTGAAGGAAATCGTTCCGAACGTTGAAATTCACTCGTATGAAGACGTCTATGAGGAATGAGATTCGTCAGGACTCCGGCAAAATTATGCTTGCTCTTTCGCTTTTTGATATTGTTCTTTTTCTTGTTCAGTTCGTAGGGCTCGAGCCAAGTTGCCAGAAGTACAACAAGTAGCTTATACACGATCGTCGCTAGAATTGCAAACACCCATGTTGGTCTTATGGCGTGAGATAGACCCTCAAGATAATTGATCTTAGGCGCCCGTTCAGCCACAATCGGACTGAAACAACGCTTGGTATGTATCTGGGGTTCACATCTAAGTACATATATCGGGTTCTTGATAGCCCAGCAGTATGCAGCGTATGTGAGTAAATAGCTACATAAATAAGAGGGGCTGGAGGCAGCAATCTCGAGCCGACCCCCCTTCTTTTGCTTCTTTTACATCAACCAAAGCCTATACGGACAATAACAGTAATTTCTACGATTTTCCTTGGGTAGGTACACGCATATAAATCTTGTGTTTAGATTCTCAAAACTAACTCAAGCTTGAGCTCAAGAGAATTGTAACCTGATTTGTCGTGGCACGCTGGTCGGGGGCTATAGTAATATTGGGTGCTGCTGCTGAAGTGCTGAAGGCTTAGACCCACAAGTGTCCACATCCTCAGAAGAGGCTATCAACGTCCAGAGGCTTTACTTCATAGATTGATGACACACGTATAGATCTATTCGACGAGGCTCGCGGACGTAATGAATGATACAAAGTTAAAAGAAGGGCATAATTAAGATTCTAAACCTACAGGGTAGGTACTATTGACTGTAGAGAGCGGATTGATAGATGTCGATGAGAGAGGAAGTAAGATCACCAGTACCGCGATCGAAACTGCAAAGACCTCCATCATAAGTCATCGAAAGTTATCAATGAAGAGCGTGGTCAGCTCCAGATGATAGTGAGTAGTAATGGGAAAAGAGACGTACATTAATGTAGCCACCATCACTATCAGTGTAGAACTGATTGTTCCTTCCCATATACATGCAATCACAGTCTGTGTGCAATACCCCAAGCTTGAGTTCCATACTCTGAACGTCGCTGATTCCTCCCGGGTTCTGAGCTCTCCAGCCTTTGTTGTAGCAGATGGCGGCGACCCATTTGCTTCGGTTGGGATTGCGTGCCCACATTGCAGCTGTGGTCGACTTGGTGAACGTCTCGCGAGCTTCGTCCCACTTCCTGATAGGGACGAGCTTTGCGAGAAGCTCACCAAGGGCCTGGCCAATGGCTACACCAGCGTCACCATTCGCACGGTTCAAACGAGCGAGAGAGGCACCAGCCCCGCGCTTTTCGTGACCTATGTCAACGTTGAGGTCGCCGATGATCTTGACCTCGATGCCGTCCTGCGAGGGTTAAATGCGATTAGGACCGCAAAATAAAGAGAAAGTATAGGGGAGACTTACGATCATGGCAAGATGTCCGGATGGAACCTGGTCGGTGGCATTCAAGGTATTTATGGGGGTGGCTGCAACGCTGGGACCAGCGACCATAGCGAAGGCGAGGAGATGAGGGGCTGAGAAGCGCATTATGGTAAAGAGATAGATAAAGAGTGGAACGTGCGGTTGAGTACACCGATGAATGCCGAACTGCAGCCTGGGTTTATATCCTAAGTGTAGTCCGAGTGGTGTCCAAAACTGTTCAGAGAACGAGATAAACGAGCCGCAAGTGTGAATCGGAGTGAAGTCCGCTTCTAAACATTTCCCGGCGGCTGAAGCGCTGGAATAGTCGAATGTCAGTTCAAATCAGGCCTCACAGTACACAATCGCAGTCTTGTGACCGTAGTGGTACCTATAAGGCCGCCTTCAGGGTACCTCCCCACTGGTATAGTACCGTTCACCATGAACCTAGTAGCTATATTTAGCTAGCAGGTTACCTCACAAAACTTACGTCCCATGAAATGTAGAAGCGTTAGGATGTTGCTAATGCCAGGGAGACCGCTCCAGTTATTTAGCTTGAACCTAGCGAGCTGACGCCGAATGTCTGCACAAGAAAAATAAGAGTCTAGATGTGCAAGAGATACAGCAAGGCAATCGTGATGGCAAGGGCTAAAATTCGTCGATATCGTCGTCGTCCAACCAACCGCCATTATTTTGCCTGGAGTCATCTTCCTCGTTCCACAAACCCGCCACTTCACGCTCGGCAATCGCAGCCAGGCTGTCGTCCTCCATCCCGGGGTCCGTCTCTCCGAGGTGTTCAGCCGAACTGGTTGATAACCCAGGCCCCACGAACTTGAGAACTGAAAACAATCTGTGTGATGAGGGCAATCGAGCGAAGCGTTGGTTGTCCCGCGTCTTAAGCACCGCGCCCAGTTCAGTCGCAATCAACGAAGGGCTCCACCGACTCATATCCCAGCCTAGCGATGCATCCTGATGCGAGTAGGTTTGAGCTAACGCGGTACAACGTGAAAGGAAGGACGAGAAAGATACGTACCCAATTATCGAGCTCCTTGTTATTGGCAGTAGCCTGATGGATGACCCACGACCGCACGTCTTTGACACCCTCCCAAGCTGCTTTCTCTTTCTGCAGAAAGTCAAAGAATTCGGGCTTGAAAATCCTTTGGGAGCGTCTCTCCACAGGTTCCGGCAGCGAATGCAACGTCCCGAGGGCGAGTAAGTGAAAACGGTGTGGATTGACTTGATACCACTGGTCGAAGAGCAGGAAGTGAGAGCGCAACCTCGGGCAGATGGACGATGATACTTACAGTTTCACCACCACTAGAGTCAGCCCAGCTCAACCAGTCGGCGACTCCGTGACATTGATCGATATCGTTGGTAAACTGACTGTAGTTCTGGTGGATGTATAGCGAGAACAGGGAGGAGTCTATAGGTGAGTCCGCATAGATGCGCTGGGAGCAAAAATCAGTCAGGGAACGCAGACATGAGATGTACACGTACGTCGATGTCCACTCGACTAGCCTTCCTCTCGTGCTCCTTCAGATGCGGAGGAACGGGTGGTGGGTCTTTCAACCTCCGGTCTATCTCTTCCTCTCTTTTGATGTCTCTTGCTGATGCAGAGGGTGCGGGTGGGTCGCCTTTCCCTAGAGCGTAAATTGAATTGTTACTATTGGAGAAACAAACACGAACAGGGTGCCTTACTCTTGTTGTACAGCACCTTCCCCATGAGGTGGAATAGAACCAAACTCTGTTCTCTCCGAGTGATACTTTCCACTAGGACGTCAGTCTCTGATCGTCCTTCCTTCTTCCGGCCCTTGCTCGATCTCCCAACTTGGTTCGCTAGCCTTATACATGCGAACTGAAGCGTCATAATGGCACTTCTGATGTCCCCGTTAGCGGATCCGATGACTACGTCAAGGAGCTGAGAGGTTATAGGCGACGTCCGTGACCCTTTAGGCGCTGAGGAATAGTGTGTGTTGAGTAGTGTCTGAAGAGCCTTCTTCAATAAAGTCGGGGCAATTGGGTTGAATCTTCCGTGCGAATAGTCAGGAATGAGCTCAGGACAGTATTTACAACCGTGTGGCCACACACCTGATCTGGGTAACAAACTGGCTGTTCAACAAGTCCTTGGAGAGCACGGAATACAAGTCGATAGCTCCGTCTTGATCCTTCCTCCACATACCGCTTGCTAACCTCTCGTCCCCCGCCTCTCCACGAATCCCGGAGTCGCTGACAATGATGATGATGGGTACTGGATTGGTATCAGACGCTTCGACGATAACTTTCAGTGCTGCGTGAAACTTTGCCCTGGTGTCTAGATGACCAAGATTGGGGAGATCTTCCAATAGGATTATCCCGCGGGCGTGAGGCGCTGATTTCGAGGAAGCATGAGGGGATAGCACATTCTGACAGCTCGCGGCACGGGTGAGAAATGCCTCGAACTTGGTGTAGGAGCTTTCATAGCTGTAGTCGGATGTCGTTACCCGTGAGCTTGACGCATATGACATGTCGTCCGCTGACAATAAAATTAGATAAGAATCGGAATCCATGCGGATGATAACTCACCAAAAGTCATCCCCATGGAATCGTTCGCCGCAGAGCTCCATTCCAATATCTCAAAATTCATCTCGCGACTCAACACCTTGACTGTACTGGTTTTCGCTGTTCCCGCGGGACCTGTAAGAGCCAATAGCCTCTGAAGATAGAAGTCAATCATTTCCTGTTAGGATACACCTTTGATGAACAAGAGACGCACTCGATATTTCCTCAGTTTCCTGGAAGGACCGCCATCGAATGCCTCATCAAGCCATCGTCGTACATCATCCACCTTTCGAACATGCACTGCCAATTCACCCTGAAAGAATTATGCTCAGTGGATATAAAAATGCCCGGTATACGATACTCACCTCGGTAGCAGGCTCATAGATATCGACCCATAAGCGGTCGTCTGAGGAGTCCTTATCTCGTTCAGCTGTTTTGGCCGTTATTCACAGAATCGTCTCACCTTCAGCCTTAGTATTTATATTGGTCCCTCGAGGATCCTCTAGTGCGTCCACGTCAATGACTTCCTTTTCTTTCCCCTTCCCTTTCCCTTGTGGCTTCGTGGAGGATTGCGATGTCGATAGCTTTGGTTGAGACGGTGGCAGATTGACGAACTGTGAGTTGAATTTATGAGTATTATAACTCGTAGAAAAGGAACATGCGAGAGGCTCATACCGCATTTAACGGATCCAAACGTTTTGTGTTTCCAGGGTCGGAGCTGTTGCTCAGTGATCCTACTTTCAGCTTCGGTCGCTTGGAAGCGGGCTTGGTCGACTTCTTCTGAGTATCTGTCGTCGAGCTGGACAGCTGAGACGATTTGGGAGCCATCGTTTCAGGGGAAGGTGATGCACGGTCACAGCGTGCGCTGTGCAACCCGTGCAGACGAAGGCGGGAGGCAAGGAACGAGACGCGTGGTGTCACGTCTCAACAAATTGGGAAATAGGTCATGTGATTGTGACAGAAGTCCCTCCACGCACCTGACGGAGGTGAAAGGGTGATATTGTGAAAACTTGAAGAAGGGCGCGAATCTCAACGCTGCGACGGCTCATAGGCTCATAGACCTCTACATTTTCGTCATTCCACCCAGGGTCCGCAGGGCTTCCGCAGCTCTATTTTTCTATGAAGGTCACATCATCATCGCTCGGTCTCTATAGGCACGAAGACCTTATGACGGATTTTAATCCTGGTCGAACCACACTTCTGGGACTTCACAATCTCCGTTAGACGGATATGAGCGATATGGTACCGCATGTATGTTGAATTCTATTGACGCTATGACCCCAAAATGAAGTGAAGAGATTCTAGGACTTGTCGGTAGTGTACATTGCTGGTTGTACATACAAAAGTGATGGGAATCGAGCTGCAAGAAAAGAAAGGACCGAAAGGAAGGAAAGAAGGAGTGTATGACACGCCGCTGAATCAACAGGCCGTGGTGAGAGTTAAATTCGAGATTAGGATTGAACAAGCTCGCGACGGGGCTTAGAAAGTGGACCAAGGTGAGGAAAAATGACATGACATGGTGATAAAAGAAAATCAAAAGCGAAATGAATCATTGCAACGAGTGTAATCAGAAAGTCACTGAAATGAACGTGGTTAGATTGGAGAAAAGAGATGTCCAGATGTAATGGTGGCGCGATGGGGACGGGCTTATCGTATCTGGCAGAAGAGTTGGGAGAAGGAGCAACGGACAATTCGGACGTGGCTGAGATGAGCAAGCACAAATGCCGAGGGAATCTCGGCGGCTTGACTCCTTGGTAGCTCACGAGGTCACTGATAACCTTCGCGGCAGGCCAAAGCATCCCAGTCTGGAGGGACGAAATTAAATGAACTGCCTCGCGACCGGTCACACTGGGTCGCCAGACCTGGTCATCCTCCTCCCACCTACGATATGTGGATGACCAACCAGTGTCATGACTCGCGATCTCGACTCGAGTTCGAGTTCCCAGTCGAGTGGCGTCTCTCGAGACTTTTGTGTGACCCTCCGGATGACGATAAACGTCCGGCTAGTCCCCGCAAACGTGCGAAGAAAGGCTTTTTCATACTTCCTGCCGGCGAAATAGGTGTCGTGGGTGATTTGGTGGAGGAAGTGGCTGTTCGTATGGAACCAGGCGTTTCATTTGGGCGCTGAGATGAACGTTAGGAAATCAGGGGAGGGGAGAAGCACAATTTAACTCACCAAAACGTGCACCTTTTGTTTCCTTGTAGGCAGAACATAATACGTGCTGCCCGAGGCGTCGCTCCCTGCAGGCGAGCGCGACCTAGGTGGGGTTTCTACCGATGTCACCGGAGGTCTAAACGCATCCTGGAGAGGAAGCGATTTCGACCGATCATGTCCAGATTTTCGGCTCTTACTCGACTTTTTACTCTTGCTACTCCCGTTCGTCCCTCGAGACACATGAACGTGGCGCCCCTCGTCGCCAGATGCTCGACCCCGCTCCTCCGAACGCTCGCGTGAGCGATGAGGATAGGCTTGCCCTGGCGGGACTGGTGGGGGAGGTGGTGGCTGATACCCCACAGACGATGGTGCTCCTCCTGCAGATGGATATGGGGTTCCTCCAACGTTACGGTACATCCGCGTAGGGGGCACTGAGTGACTGTACATCACTCCATCCGGTCCGAAATTTGGAGGATACGAGTATATCGTTGGGGGATTGTACTGATTTCGGGAGTGATTTGATGGGGCGTAGACAATCGACGGAGGCACGTGCTTAGGATTGTGGACGTGCCGATGAGGGTTCATGGGCACAGCTGTCATCCTTGAGCCATTGGTGTAAGGATGCCATGCAGGAGGCTGAGAACGCGCTAAGTGCATTTTGGGATCGGGTGGCGGTGTCCTCGGTAGTTTTATCGGCGCTCGATGTGTGGGGTATATTGCGGCGCCGTTTGGCGAAGTGGATGAGTGGGGGTGAGAGTTCGTGAATGGCATAGGGTCATGGACAGGCTCCTCTTGGAAGGCGTCTCGAGGCAGTGAACGCGAGCGTGTCTGATGGGAAGGATGAGACGTATGAGTGGCAGCGCGGGAGCCCGTTTCTGGCGTATGATTCGAGGGGAGAATCCGGATTTCTTCAGGGGAACGCGATCGAAGTCGTTCCCGCTCCCGCTCGTGACGATCGGAGAGGGGGGATTGTGGGTGCTTCGAAGAATGCCTTGAAGGAGCTGAGCCTGTTCTCGAGCGATTTGATGAGTGTGCACCCGAACTTGAGTGTTTTCCTGACCTCAAATTCTGTACGGAGGGGTTTTGTGGCGAGCCCGAGCTCGAGGGGTGTGGAATTGCGATTTCTGTACCGTCAGGGTAGCGTAGCATGAGCCTTGGAGGCAGTGAATGAGAACTCTCTACATCCGAAGCTGCACCAGAAGGAGCACCATCTTCACCGTCTAATTCGGAGGGGGCAATGTTTGGCGAACTGAAAATTACACCATTGTGCTCTTCGACCCAGTGGTTGACCCTGTCCTGCGTACTCCAGTACTGTCGGATATCTTGAGAGTTGATAACCGACTCGGTCATGACGATCACTTATGAACCGAAAGGAGAGCGAGTTGGAAAAGGACAAGGAGTAAATGGATGGGGAGGAGGAGCGGATGCGGCGAAAAAGAAACGGGTCCCCGTCGAACAACAAAGAGCTTTATACTGTTCGGACGGCGAGGCCCTGAATTCCACCGAAAGTCACCGCTGACTTCCAACTATATCGGAGTGAATCTCCACGGACGGGACCAGGCTCTACACCATTCTGGGAAGGAATCTGCCGAACGTCTATTATATAAATCTGTAAGTTATCTCACAATCAAAGAACGTGTTCACCTCGAGGCAGATTTCAGGATCTTGAATTCGCCACATGTCCATCATGGCAATTGTGGGCCATGTAACCGATAGATGATGTAGAGGCCCCGAGTCCCAGTGTAAGCAATTCAACCTTGACGGATGATTCTGGTGCTCGCAACTTTGGAGTACTGGACGATTGTGAGGCGCAAAATATTGCGTTCATGGTGGTGGTTGAGGTGATAGACTCCGGCCCGGGCCTCTCCGGAAAATCTCAGTGTTTTGCGGAAATTCCCATGGGTCGCTCTTTTCTCCGCACCAATCATTCGGACTCTGACATGGCATTCAGCACTGGTTACAGTACACAGTAGAGGTGGGGTCCCTGCTGACTGGGATGGTCTTAATGGAGACGTTCTCATTGCGCAGGTCTACCCGCTTCGTCATCTACTGAGTACTCCTTTTATTCAATCTTCCGACCGCGTATCACTGGGACGCTGACCCTCGAGAACGCAAAGAAATTTTTTAGGTGAGGGTCAAACTTACTCTGCTCTCATTTTGGCCATCAGAGGACGTGGCAGACTTTTAATCTAGTCTTACGACGCTGTTCAAGTGTCCCGACGTTCCAATCAGATTTTCACTCACCTTGAAATTAATGAACTTCAACAGCAACTTTCCCCTGAGCCGAAAGGGTTCGACGCTGCCTCTTCAATGGCTCAAGCCACTTTACATCCTCTGATTCGCGCTCCCGACCGTCAAAAGTTGGCTCCTCCGTGTTCAAGGAGCTTGCGACTCGTCTCGCTTTTGAGAACACAAGTCGCCGTCGGGCGAGCCGACGTTACGTTCGTCCCCTACTCACGTCTATAACGGAGTGTCTCTCTCATCATGACAGTATAAAGGTTAGTCATTCGATCCAAGCCCATATGATACCAGGGCCAGAACAGTGACCGCTCGAAATAGGGTAGCGAGGACCACTCAGTGCCCTGCATACACGTGTTAACAGCGTGGTGTTGAAGTTTATTGTGGCCTTAGCTTCAGGCTTGAGGAAAGGCTACCTGTCAAGTCGGTCGGACCCACCCAATACGATCCGTCACCGTTCGTGTTGAGTCGGCAGAATTGTTGAACTCTCCCAATACAGAATATTCATGAGACTCGGGGATACCTCGGTGGCGTTGGCCCCCACCCTTGGGTTCTCCCAACCAATCCCGAAGTGACGCTTTGGCGCGTCAGTCTTGGTAGGGCCAAAGCAGGGGCGCAAAATCGCGTTTCTCGGCTCTCTTGACGTCCAAAATGGAACGCGGATGTGGCCCACTTGGTTCTCGATATGGGAAGTGACTTTCCTATTTCAGTCACGTAGTTTGCCCGCAGTCTCACCGAGGGATCGGTGAACTGGGATCACTGGGATAGATCGACCGAGAGTGCAAGTCTCGCTCGCGTGCTATACACGATCTGTTTAGTATGTAGATCGTCGAGCTGAGCACTGCCAGTTTGAGATCCCCCGATTATTTTGGCGGACCTTGTATTTTTCGCCTGCCACCGCAGGATGATCGTATCGAGAACGCAATCTTCCCCAGTGCCCCACAGTCAGAAAACGTGCAATTAGCGTAGCAAAAAATCATCTATGTATTTACTACGTAGAATGGTTCCTGAGGGACGAGATGAACTCGGAACTTGTAGACTAAGATATCGGAGGCCGGACAGACTTCACCAAATCATTGAAGTGCGAATTGGCACGGTGCTAGTAATGTAGTGACATATCAAAGAAACGAGAAAATCGCTGCAATTCCAAGCGCTATGATCCCAGCCGAGGTGGTCTGCGTATTGATGAACGCGGAATTAGACTTGTTGGTTTCGCTGGGGGCGTTGGGCTTCGTGGGGGTAGCGGCTTTCCCAGAACCGCCGCTTCCGCTGACACTTCCCGTGGGCATAGCGGCGTCTGTAGCGGTCGAGCCGCCCTGGACAAGGAACCGGCTGACGGTCTCCGTCGCTGTAACCACGGTGCTCCCATCCAACCCACTACAGAGGCCAAGGCTTCCTGAGATCGAGCAGTCCATGGTCATGGAGACCTGACCCTGAGCCAGATTATAAGAAGCGTAGTCGGATCCTTCAACGAGTGTGACTGTAGCAAATATATAGTGAGGAGGCAAGTATCCGGACAAAAGGAAAGATGCTCACAGGTTCCGGTGAAGCCAGACTCATCGTCGTTAGCTGCAGTCGACGCTCCACGCTGGATGCGGTACGTGGTGCGGCCTTTCGCAGTATCGACGCCAATAACGTCTGCACTTAGGGCCTGTTCATCGAATCCAGGGACCCATAACGAGGTCTGCGCAGCTGCAACTGTTTACAGTAAAAACATCAGGGAGCTGAAGGAATAATTTAACCGTAGCTGGTCATACCATGGAACACAGCAGCGAAGGCTAGCAAAGCAGATTTACGATGCATTTTCGAGGGATATTGAAGAGAGTGTGTGGGTTTAAAGAGAGAAGAAGGGCCTATTTGAGGATCAGAGCACTGAAGAGGGGAAAAGTGGGAGACCTGTCGTTTGAACGTCTAACCCCCTGGATTTTATACTGCTCATCGGCTATACTTCTCGTCGGAATTGGTTACTCACCAATCATACCAATCATATGGCGATCGCTTCGCGCCCCTGTGGCGATAATTATTTGGAATCATGAATGGCGATTAGGAAAAATTGAAGCCAGTGAGGTGCCAGGCTCTCTTTGGGACCCAAGACGAGTGTCATGGTACATGGAGGGGAAGAAGAGCTGGGAAAACTGACCCGAAGTTTCTATATTTAGTCAATGCACGTGATGCCTTTCAATTCCCATGTTCCACTTTCAGCGCTTGGGCTAGGCCCCTTGGCGCTTGTTTCGGTCTCCTTCACCATCATTGCCAGTTGCTTCAAGTTGAATGGTCCGCTTCAAGGTAAGGTCGCCTGAATTTCGCCGCTAAAATCCACTCGATTCAACATCTTCAGGTAACTTTCCCTATCTATACAGAATCGTTGGTTCCTCGTTGAATTTCTTCCTGTCAATGGTCAAGCAAACAGAAATGACGGACTCGAAGTAGACCTCACGACTGCCTCATCGACTCAGAAACAGACACATATTGAAGGAAAGCACATATGGAGTGCAATTAAACAGAGTGTCATATCGCATTTTGGAGACGTGGGCTGGGGGAGTGTCGGTTTGTCATTAACTGGTGCGTACTGCGACTCGAAAAAGGCATGCAATCTTGCCCACTAATTTTTCCTTGTTGAATCTAGTCAAGTATTTCTCCCCAACAACACATATCTGTATTGTTCGTGTTGCTAGAGATCATCACAAAATTGCTTGGGGAGCAGTCACGATGCTCAAGTCGATAGAGGGCGTGAGGGTTTTACCCAACGTTATCCACGTTAGCGGTGAGTAAACCACTTCCGCTGATGTGTAAGCCTGGGCCTGACTGAGCTTTGGTATTATGACTTTTGTTCTTCCTCTAGGAACGATCAAGCACGCTCAGTTGGCCGCGATTGAACACAATAGAATCGTTGTTGCGAGGTATCGGGCTCAAGCCGGCGCCCCAGGTGAGCCAATTTCATATGTGCACAACTCGTCTCTGAGATCTGGACCAATTCCCGATTTCAGCCGCCTATCAAGATTCGTACGAAGAGCACCTCAGGTCCAGCGAAGACGCTATCAACACTTTGCGGGATTGAAGAACATCAGTGGTATCAATCCGCCACTTAGCGGTCACTCCGAGCAGATGCCTTTGTTTCGAGCGGCTGAAACCGGAAGCAAAGATCCTCAAAGATTTTACAGGGGACGCAAAAAGGGACCGCCGTTTCTTTCGTCCCGTAGGATTCCAATGGACCCGTGTTCGGTGCATATGAATACTCTTCGATTTTGTACATTTTGGCGGTTCAAACTTCAACTGTAGGTAATGAGTTATACAGACAAATCTCGAGAGCTAGCTGGGAGTAGTATCATTACTTATGCATGGATCATAACCATAACACAACAAAGCCTGACGAACGAAACAAGACAACAGGAATAGGAGCCGGGGGTGTCACCGGAAAGAAAAGTGTCCAGACATGGAAGTATCGCTACAAAAGGTAAAGGTAAAGGTAAATGAGAGGTAGGGGTAAGAACCGACCGGAAAGCGTAAGAAACCATACAAAAAAGGTGAGATAAATACGCGAATAAAACACAAACGGAGAGCGAGGGGTCAAATCGAACAAAGCTACGATGACGGCCCAGCCTCTTGCAAAGCAGCCGCCAAATTCAGGTGATCAACGGGTTTTGAAGGGCTGCTGCCTCTCGCTGAACCTTTCTTTGGCGTATTCTGCCCGGACTGGACAGGAGTCAAACCAATCCTTGGAGTGATCAACCCGCTCCCACCAGCACCGAATACGAAACCACCAGTGAGACCGTCCATGGACCCATAGCCTGAGAGAAAAGAGGACAGATTAGGTTAGAAAGAAGCTTTTCTGATATGGGAGGCCATCGACAACTTACCCGGAACCAATACACTATCCCAGAATCCGCTGCTCAGGATACTGTCCATAGTCATACCGGAGCCCGCAGTCTCTTCGTTAGGGTTGTTCGGCCCAGGAGAAGCCATGGTCGGTGGGAACGTCGACATATCAAGCACGGGTCCCATTTCGCTATCCATCCTGAATTCATTCAGCATGAACAACGGGTCGTCGAATGACGGCGGTGGTGGTGCTTGGGATTGCGGCTGAGTTTGTAGCCCCAGTCCCGAAATCTCATGATCGTTGTGGCTGAGGATAGAAGCATCTGAAGAGCGTGTGGACGGGTGGACGTGGCCATCCAAGTTGCCCTCTCGTTTGGCAGCGATGAGGGCTTTCAAGAATGTGCTGTAGAGAGCAGGTGTATGTGAGGGACTGACGGAGATGTTCTCCAAGACTTCGGCCACGTCATTCACGATTCCGATTATCCTTTCCTCATTCTCGATGTAGGTCGAGAATTCGGGCCGCAATAACTGTTTGATAGGATGCGCCTGAGCAAATTGAAACTGGTGCATCGAACGGAGATACTGACCTTCAACAGCGTCAACACGGCGTACGATGACTGTACGAAGTGAGAGTCCGGAGAGTACTTCATGTACCCGCTCGGCCCCAGGTGGTCTCGCACCAGTAACGAGCAGGTCATGGCATAGGTATAGCACCTGGAGAAGAAGTGCCCAATGTCTAGGTGCGACCTCTCCAATGCGTTCTGGAGTCCATACGAGTTGAGCACGAGTAGGACATAGTTGTAGTAGAATTGCCCGATGAGCTCCATGTACTCGCTCCCCGACGGGGACTCTTCTGTGAGTCGTTCGTCAGTATGTTTAGGAGGTTCCTCAATGGGTTGGCTTACTTAGACTGGCTTGTGCAGCATCGTCACCAGTGGTCCATCGTTCCCTGGACGCCGTTATCTGGGCCTCGAAAGTCCTTATGGTAAGCATATAGTCAATCGAGGTTTGTAACCCATTCGGTGAGTCCGTGCCGGAATGTAGAAATTCAAGGCTCCTTGTCAGAATCCGTTGAAGGTCCTGAGAAGACGAAATTAATGAACCTTGTCTTGAATAAATTTATGAACACTCACGAGGTAGGCGGTTATCCCTCGGTCCGAAGGCACGGCGGTGGACGATTTACACCAATTTTCTGCATTCCGGATGATGAAGCTGTAAAACAAAAAAGCGCGATTAGCTCCTGTGATGGCGGACTTTCGAGAGCCACAAATGCTCCGGGATGATGCGACTGTGACAGGCGGTATGAATGAATTTGTGAAGCAGAAGCACTCACTCTTCCTTAATCGTATGAGGCTTGCCCATGACGGAACTGAAGCTGCGGTCCAAACAGAAGCACACCATCCAGGTTCGTTCCCTGTTGTGAACTTCCATGTCTCTGACGCGGCCTTCTTGGGTGTCCGTGCTCCTAACCGCAGTTTTGCGGTGCAGATTGAGATCTGTGGCCATCCTACAGAACAAAATGGCATGATGAGTAAGGAATCCCACCGGGAAGACAGAAAAATGATATCAAATCTTCATTCACGTGTAGTCCAGAATGACCGATAGTCGTGGACAGAAACGGGAGCGAAGGGCGAATAACACCCACCTAATTGCCATACCCAACAACATCCATGTCTTGTCCTGTTCGTACCTTTCCACCGCGCCGAATCCCCATAACGTTAGGATCAAGTATGCCTGTACGATTTCGACTGATTTGTATCCCTGACCAGGAACGCTGAACGCTAGTTTCTTGGCAAGTTCCGTCAGTCGTGGATGCAGGTCAGGCCTGGTGGGGTAGAATTTGGAAGCAATGGCACAAACTAGCGCAAAGGCCGTCAGAGGTTGCCATCAATCGTAGGAAAAAATAGCTCACTGGTCGTCAAAAGGAACGGACTTCTCGAGCAGATCAGAGATGGAGTATGAAAATTCCTATCGAGGATATGACAGTGCATCTGGCAGGAAATCAATACGGAGGAGTCGTGAGAGAGAAATGGGAGCTCTTACATTCATGTGGTCGTAGTATCTGATGAGGGTTCAGTTTATGTCAATACGGAAAATGATCAAATAACTAACATATTGAATAAGTCTACGACTTCGTTTGTGCTTACGAAACTGAGCATTTCGGGCTGCACCTGTCTCTCAATATACAGCCTCCTCAAAGGCAAGATGGTCATAGGACCTGGCGATCATTCAGCACAAGTAGGGGTGGGACCACAAAGAAAGCTCACCTGGTTTGAAGTAGTTACTGCTCGCGACTCCGAGATTTGAGGCCGCCTCCTGGGTCCTTGCAGTGAAACCGTGTGAGTTGGCGCCCAGCTGCGCTCGGCGATTGGCGAGACTAGCTTCGGCCAACAACCCTAACGGGTTCAAGGCATTGTCCGGAAGAGAATGAAGTTTGGGCGAAGCGCCTCCATGATCTGTCTTGTTGAAAACAGGAATATTTGACGAGTGCGAGTGGGACGGTGGCGGCGTGGGTGTTCGTCCTAGGAGCGCATTCGTATTCGCTGACTGTGCATTTGGAGGAGTTGGTGAACGAGAGATCATGCCCGAAGCTATGCTTGGGTTTCCGATGGAACGAAGGACAGTATCCAGTGTTCTTTCCATCTTTCGTAGCGAACGCGTCAGGATTTCATGTTTTCTAGATCGCAAAAGACATTAGACATGACTTGAGGAATGGATGTATTGGATAGATAACACACTTCGATGAGCGTTTGCCACGGTTTGACTCTTCAAAGATGCATTCGTGACCGCCCGTTTGACAACGCTTGCAAGGTGGTCCGTCTTCAGCTCCAATGCACTTCATTTTGAGGCGACGACAGACTGTGCATGCCCTGGGGAAGATAAAGGAATGGAATGAGTTGACTGGACTTCAACATAGCACACGGCGTGAAGAACGCACCTAGAACCTCTTGTGGGTTTCGGCTTGTCCTCCTTGTCGGCTGCTGGGCTTTGTGCTGCATCGGCTGGGGTATCTCTTCTTTGTTTCTTCCTTGCATCTGTACCGGCCGAAGATGCTGGACGTTTTCCGTTCTTGTTGGACCCAGAGGGCTCAGTTGGAGGTGTTCCAATCGTATCAGAGCCTCCAGAAGACGGTGAAGAGTAGCTTGGAGGCAAAGATAGATGTTGCGATGGGTGCTGGTACGATGAAGAAGAGTAATAAGGCGGATAAAGTGCCAATGCGGGGTCAATGGGGATGTCTGAGGGGGATCTGGGGTCGTGAGACGACATCGGATATTCTGATTCCTGAGGAGAGAGAGGTATAACTTCAGGGTAAGCAGGTGCTGGAGAGAACGCATAGTCAAAATATGAAGAATGCGGGGGTAGGTGATGGTGGTTGTAGTAAGAAGAATAGGAATAGTTGTTGTGCACCGGCATTGTAGCCCAAGTTGCAAACGGAGAACGAAACTTGAACTCCAGCTTTGAAAACTGGGATGTATACGGGAAATAAACGTAGAGATGTCCCGTTTAAAAAGCATAGGCATGAATGTAACTCACACGGTGCGATATGGAATGGTAGTGAGGATAGAACCGCAAAAGCTTTGCCGCGCCAATTGCTTACACGCTGTCCCCCGTGAGAATTAATTTCGGCCCTGATTGAGATCTGACCAGAAAGTTCCTCGTTTGTACCATCGCCTCCCCTCCTCGGTGCCTTCTGAATTACCCTTCCGTTCAGCATTTGGGTATTTTTTTCTTCCTCTTGGCCTGGGATACCAGTGACGGCAACGCATGGTGATACATTTTTCCTGTTTGCTCTTCAGTCGGTAGGCCTGCCTCAATGAATCATGACATTGTTGACTTACTGTCCAAACTAGGCGTTTTTGAGGTCTAATGACTGCCATACTCTGCCACGTCGCGGGGCGGGTAGTAGGAGCTAATTTGCATTAATGGCCACTTTCGCCTCCGAGAACAGAGGAAGGGGTACTGCCAGCCCGCCGAACGACCTCAGTTCTCACCAAACGAGCCCCCAGACATCGCTCAGATGAAGATCATACTGCTCAATGATGCATCCGTTCAAAACGTTCGTCTTCGGTATTTTTTCTTGCCATAGAGCCAGGCCAGCCAGCATCGCTACATAGCTCGGTCATCACTCAAGTCGGGGACTGGGCGTGTTGGCCCTTAGGGAATACTTACACGAAAGCTTCCATTGCCAACGAACTGAGTCTATCTGCAGTCTGTCTCGTCTTCTTTTCTATGGACGTTCCTGGGCCATAACGTGAATAATGCGAAAGCAATATCCATAGTCTCAGCTCCAGTGCCACAGCGGATCGTCCCAATCCCAAGGTTCAGGTGGATCCTGCTCATTGGTCCCATCGGATGACCCATACATTCAAGGTCTGGGTCTCGGCTGCCGACTTTCGTGTCCCGATACCATGGAATCGGCTTTGAGAGCTGAACCGAGGGACGGGATACTCTCATATTTTCTTTACCGGTGAATTGGATGTTCAGAAAGAGGGTTCTCAAGACAAGATTCAGGGCGAAAAAATTCGGCAAAAGAAGAACTTATAGATCCTTCGGGGAGGACCATGACATATCGTGAGGACGTCTTGTCACTTCTGAGCCATCTACAGATCTGTGACACAGCAACGACAGGAGAAACCCGTCTCATCATCTCCCCAACATCCTTCGCGCGCTGACCAAAGCCGTTTCACCCGTCCAGCCATTCCGTGCCAAGGACGGTCTACTATTGTACTTTGAACTGATAAGGTGTGCTCCTGATGTTTGTTTGATCTGTTGCTGATCGCTCACCGGAACTTCACTCACCTTCGCAAGGACGGGTAGTTAGACTTCGCAACCTGGCAATATTTTCGTACACCGATCGTCCCTCAATACTTCTCCGACTTTACCCACTGCTATGATAGTTCCTAGCGACATGTCCAATGTTTCACAGCTACTAGACGTCGCATCATGTTTCTCGACGCCACCTGTAGATGGCACAGGCTTTGATTCTCCCTCATCCAATTTGGGTACCCGCTGGTCCTTCCCGCTGCTCTCATGGAAAACCTTAACACTCCTTCATGGATTCACGAGTTAATTGCCCGCTGTTTTCTGGTCCTGCAGCAGCCCAAATTCTACTCCTCCTGTTCTCGTCCCGTACGTCCGACCGGTCTGGCGCAGCCAGTAGATATCCGGACGTGGAAGTGGAAACCTATGTACATATTGGGACGTATGGGGCTCCGAATGCTCAACCCGAGTTTGCGAGGGACCATAAGGCCTGTATCCCCGCTTGAACCTTTTGAACGTGAAGCATACGCTGTACACATTCAAGTCCCACCGTCCCATCTCCCGCTGTCCCTCCGATCTCCCAGCCCCTATCCGTATGAGTCCCGTATCTCCTTCTGTGACCCCAAGATGCCAAGAAGACTTTGTGTGTTTCTCACGTCGCGTCCCTTCAAACTCCCCATACCATCAAATCTTCGGGTCAGTCGTCAGAAATCACCCAGCTACCCATACACTTCCGGAATCCGGTTGCAAAGTTAGTCTTCTCATACGACTCCTCGTATAAACATTTTCTGATTTGATGGTTCTTGCGAGGTATTGCATAGATACGGAGGACGGGAAGAAATAGTTGGAGAGAGAAGCAATACAAAATGCCCACTCCCCCATAGAAACATGGGAAGCGTAGAGGTGCTTCTTTCTTTTAGACGTTGGGATTGCCCGTTTGAGACGAGTTCAATGACGGGGATTAATCCGTAACTCCTCGTAACCTCCTATGCGAACGCTTCGTGCAGGACGGAGCGCTCAGATACTGAATCATGTACTTGATTCGATCACGTACATCTGGTCTCTTGCGATAATCATTCTCTCCGAGCCCTGACGGAGGTATCCTGACTCCTCACGCGCCGTTGAGACCGCGGATCGTGTTATGTAGTAGGGGACCAAAGTCCGTGTTCTCGCGTTCGTACTCAGCGCGGCAAGAGACGGAACTCTATTCGCAACTGGTGCACGAAATGGCCCGAGCTGAACCAATCATGGTCGTTGGACAAGCTTATTCTTTGTCCCGGCTTTCGGACGAGCAAGGCCACCACATGCTCTCCGAGTCGCAACACGTTTCTCGTCGACCTCCACTTTCAGGGGTCCGCCCCCCTGCGACCCATGGCCCGTGGTGGGGTCCCGGCCCCGCTGGTCACGATGGATTTTCTAAGAAGAAGCCTTCTACCGCGACCGATAGTACGCTGTGGTACGTGGGTGTATTCATTCATGTACGGACGACGCCGAAACCATAACTACGATGACCATAGCACTTCGGTCCAGGCGGACGGTCGACTCACAAGCTTTGACATTACTTGAATTGTAACTCCGTGCTCCGACTACGATAGAATCTGTCGTAGCAGAAATTCTCAGGCCCTGGGACCATTCAAGGATTTCGTTGTCCATCAGAAGCGTTTTCCAGTCTTCTATTATGATCAGGAAACTATCGACCCCGGAGCTACGTCACTTTCACCCTTCAACCTATAGATTCACGCCAGTTTCGCTTCCGGAATATGGGGAATTTTTCCGTTCTTGGCAGGAGTTACCGTTGATAGCCGGTGCGGGAGGATTGCCTGTTGAGTTGTGCCAAAAAAACCACAATCCGAAGTGATCGATCATGAGTGTACGTGGGAACACGAACTTGCATACTCACTGTCGTCGGTCGAAACTGGAGATTGAGCGAAATATGAAGTGCGCCTACCCCCTGGTCAATTTTACCTTGATCTATTCTCGATAAATAAGACCGCCGGTCAATCCAACCCTCTTGTTGATGCAGGTACGACCAGGCACATCGACGGACTCATGAGCCACCGGGACTTGGAATTTTGCGGAGGGAATGTAGCAGCCTAGGGACGTCACTTTCTACAAACCAAGTGGAAGAGGGAATATGGGTGCGTCTATCTCCTGGCTCATCACATAGACACCTCGTTCTTTGCACCGGGGACCTTTCACTACAGGGTCTGTGGCACCTATCACCCCGCGGCGATCTTGGTACCCCATATGCATCGGAGGACTGGTCTGCTGATTTCCAACAGAAAAACGTCGAGAACAATATCTGGTAGAAAATATTCTGGCGATAATACGGACAGGTACGGATGCAAACGCGGCAGGGTCCATAACTCATAGGAAAGGACTTACGGCCAAGGTAAAGTTCTGGTGGAGCACATTGGCAGTTCTAGGCTATTTCAGAAGTCGTTGGACACTCTCCAAAAGCCGGTCCGAACAAAATCGGGAGAAAAGAAGCCTCCTCCTGTGGATACTTGAGATTACAGCGACGTTCGCACTCGCACTATTTGAAATTGCGCCATAAAATAATTGGAGAGTCCTCGATTAACCAGGCACTGGAAACACAGAATTATCAAGCGTAAGGGCTCTTGACTGTAGTCGCTGACTGTTCAGCCACCAATAATTCCCA